>JABUIW010000020.1:4902156-4921301 GCA_013363375.1 Menidia beryllina
GTGGGTGGGAGGGGTGGGTGGGGGGGTGAGCGAAACCGAAAGAGCAGTCATTGCTAGGAGACAACCAGACAGGGTGAAATGTAAAGGCAGGTTTAAGGAAAGTCTGTTTGTGAAAGCTTTGTTAACATTCCCTTCAGCAAAACAACTCAGTGTAACTTTACAGATGCACTTTGATGATGTAGCCATTTCCTTGCAATGCTTTTTTTTTTGTTTTTTTTTTGCGCTGGCTTTAATGTTTTTCCCTCTTCATGGAGAATTGAACGTCCAGCGTTAGGAGCTCGTATGTCTGCATCATGCTTCTGCTGTAATTGTCCATTTCCGGTGTAGAAGCCTTTTTTTGGAGCTGAGTGCAGACATTCAGAGAGATCATCTCACTGTAGCTGACACTGTTTTTCTGTACTGTACCATGACATCATAGTCTTGTGACTGGGGAAGGGCAGGGGGAGGACTCAAAGGGTTTACATATGATAGAAAACCTGGCCTGAGGAAAGAGATGGTGATAAAAGAGCCGAAGATATGAGACCGTTTCAAAGACGTGTGTGTGTACGTCACATCTGACCCCTTTCCCCTTTCTCAATTGTCACCACACAGCTCTTCATTTGATGTCGAACAAAAAATATCTTAACCACACACCAAAAATCCACAGATATTTGTGTATTTCGTGACCATTTCCCTCAGACATTGAGACTTAGCAATTTGACCAAAAACAGCTCAAAATCCATAATGGACTAAGTACATCATGAGTGGAAATTCCCCCGTTCAGCCAAGAGCTTAATCCTGTAATGTTTATTTCCTGTGGAGTTTATTTCCTGAGGGGTTTAGCACAGATTATGTCAAATGAATTGTATGAACACAGTCATTACCTGAAATGTTCCTGAGACGCCAAATGTATTACTGAAAGATGCATTTATTTCGGCTAACGCAGAGGCTCACGTGAGAGGTGGCGGCGTTACAAAAGGCACGCCGCTGTTCTGGCAGGACGACCTTTAACAGGGGTTTTAGAGAGAGACTTGGCGATTGATGATGACTCATTGTCATGTAAAAGTTTTTTTCTGCTCAGGTTAGTCTGTCAAACTCAGTAGCACAAGCATGGAGAGTAAGTGAAAATAAATCCAGCTCCTGTAGTAAATAGAATGGGTTGGGAAAGCCTCCATGTTTTTTGTTGTGTTTTGTTTGAATCTGTTAATCCTCCAAGAAAATTGGAGCTTGGGATTGGTCAGCTTCACGTGCAAATGTAATTTGGATTGGTCTTGATTGTCGGTCAGTTAAAAAAAAAAAAAAAAAAAAAAAAAAAAAAAAAGTGATCATTATCTATGATTGGTGCATTACAAGAAAAAGTGATATGAGATTCTACTGATCTTCCTATTTATCTGGTCTAACTCATGAAGCCAGTCGGGCTGAATAAGTCACTTTCGCTAAGGGGTCCTGTTACAACAAAGAAACACGCCGGACAAACTCGTAAGAATGTACATCTGTTGATAGCAGATACGCTTGCTCTTGTGATTGTTTCCAGCAGCTGTAGACCACAGAACCGAGCAGGCGTCAGCCTGGCCTCCTGTCCCTGAGCCAATCTCTTTTACTGTGGCAAGAGTCAGAATCCAGGAAGAACCGTGACAAAAAGTTACTTTTAAAAGCCCATAATAGCTGAAAGAATCGGGGGAAGAAAATGTTAGTAAACACGGGAAGGGACGTCTGTTTTTCCCTTCAAAATGAACACAGATGAGGGGCGCAGGCTCATGTCTGTAGTTCATCACATGTCGACATTTACCTTTCACTGCTGCTCCTTCATTATGTTGTTGGCCAACTACTGTGGTCCTCATACTCTCCTTTGCCTCTTTCTCAGGATAAAGTGTTGTCAAATAAGACTCCTAAATTGGATCGGAGTGATGGCGTCAAAGAGATGAAAGAAAAGGCCTCTAAAAGGAAGCTGCCTTTCACTGCTGGAGCAAATGGAGACCAGAAAGATTCTGACTCAGGTAAGAAGACACTGGAATATATCTGAGCATGGGATCTCCACTTGAGTGATGACTTTGAAGTGGTAATCAAGGAGGAACAGGTGGTTGTTGCATCACATCTTCTGAGGCTGAGGAGAAATAGTTGTGCTCTGTTAAAGGGGTTGGCGTTTGCAAAGTGAAAGCCCCCCTTAGCTGTACCTTCTCGCTGAACTAGTGAGTCTGGATCTGTGCCCAAAAGATTCAATTTTGGGGGGAAAGCTGCAACATATACAAACCCGATCAGGGTCTGTTTGGTAAGACTTTGGCTTTGTGTTTTCTTTCATAAGAGTGAGCAGGATTTCGTTTGTTAACAGTGGTCAAAATACGGGGTTTGCTAACAGCATTCATCAGCAGTGCTGGCAGGGCTGCTACACGGCTTCCTGCTCAGCTATTATACTTAGAAAAAAGCTTTCCACTTCGGGCAGAGAAGGGAAAACAAATTACATTGCAGCATATGATTGTTATGGCTTGGGGTTATGTTTAGATAAATTGGACATGTATTTCGTAAGCATGTGGGTTTGAATGAAAGTACTGTATACCGATTTGATTGAGTGGTGTATCCTCAGCTCGTCTTTGATTGGAGCTCTTGAATTCCTGCTGCTTTTGCACATGTTGTTTTCTGTATGCCTGTATTTATGCTGCAAAAGTATTTGCTGTTTTGTTTAGAACAGATCAAGTAGAATTATAAAGTAGCTCGGGCCAGTTGTATTCATGTTATTTACCTCATATCCAAGCCGAGGTCATCTTTCAGATCAGGACAAAAAGCTATTAGTGTGCTAATGGCGTGATGCTTGTTAACTTTCAGCCCCAGTTTACCACCATGTCTGTGCAGCAAAAGTCTTTGTTTAATGCTATCTTTCTTGTTTCTTGTTAACTAACTTTTTGTATGAAGCTACAATTACCTGAGATCTTTGAAACTTGTTTGTCAGGAGGTGTTGCATCATAGAGCTGCTTGCTTCATAGTTTAATCATGATCAGATATGTGGATTCACACCACATGTGCCATGTGTATGCTCTTATTAGCGGCTTTACTCTTTAATTTTTATCATCTGGCTTTGTGCTCCTTGTTAGATCAGTGTCTATACTCTGTTGGGTTTGGGTCAGGGGAGATTAACTATACTTCCCGTCAGTCATCGGCACTATGACAGTTTTTTTTTTTTACTCTGGTGCACATAAGTGAAAAAAGAAAAAAAGCCAGCTGACTCCATTGCTAATAGTATCAACGTGTTTATCTTTGAGCTGAATGCTTCAGAGCCTGTCCAATAACCATCACAGCCTCCCTGTGGTAAGTTCTGTATGTACCTTAAAGGGATGGAAGGCCTGCATCCTGCCTGCTGTGCTGGAACATAGTTTCTCAAAGTAGCTTTATTTCTGATATTACTGGATGAAGTACGGCCACTTGCGTCACCCCCAAATCCTGCCTCTTCATTGTGACCTACCATGTGTGCTCATCAGGGTTGTTTTGATTCCGAGACCATGATAATCAGTGATTACTGCAGCCTAATTTGGCTCGTGAGTGGTATGTGAGAGTGTTTAATTGGCAGGCTGTCTCGCGTCAGTTGTTGGTGGGTTCGACAAGAGGAAAATGTCTTCATTAAGCTGTAAATTGTCAAACGTGGCATCTGCCTGAATTGAAGCTGCCAGACATAGGAAAACATAGGCACTTTAAAAGTGCTGGCATTCAGAAACCTATTTGGGGTTTTCCTGTGGGTCCTACAAAACAGAACCCCCCCCCCCCTTGTCCCACCCACCCATTTCCATTAGAGGCTGACATACTTAATCGGGGTTCCAAGAAACTCCAGACTGTCTACCACTGATTGGACGGGGAGTCACATGACTGGAAAAGTGATGGTTTCTTGTGAAGATTTTATAAATGCAGCACCAACCAACAATAGATTTAATTATTTCTATGATCATCAACACTGTAAATGCTGAATACGTGAACCAATGCCGCTGTTCTGTCTGTGTATTTTCACAGCGATATCTGTTGGTGTTCTTTCTTGTGTTGCATAGAAATGACGTCACCCGCCTGTCTTTCTGTCAGGACCTCATTTGTAATGAAAACCCACTAAATCGAGTTATGGCGTGGCGAGTAGAGCCGGGTAGGGATGAGTCAGTGCTAATGGAAGAGATCCCCATATGTTTGAGTAGCGAGAGCAATGGAAGTTGAGTTGGTTTTTAAAACGATCCGACACTTTAGGAGGGGAGCATTTTCTGTACCTGTAAATCAGGGAAATATCTGCTCTAATTGATAGACTGTTAAAAATAAAAAAGTCTTCGTCACTGCAGATTCATGGCAACACTGTTGCACCTCTTTTGCACCTTTCTATTGTAATTGGAAGGCACGCGGCTGGAATGGGAAGTGGAGGTTGTTCTTGTCTGAAAGCATGCTCTCAGGCATATTTATTTCAGAATACACAGTGACATGGCTCTGTTAGTCTAACTGTTACTCAGTTAGGTTAAAACGGAGAAAAAAGCGGGGTACCCTTTTAAAAAACAAGGGGTAGCATGCATGTAAGCAAACATGTACATCCTGAAATTGGGCTCGACGCCACAGAGAAAAACGCTCTGATGTGTTTGGATTGTGATCTGCATGTAGAAATGTGTTTCTCTGTGGATTACCATAGTGACAGATTCATTGTTTGTATGCACAGCCGTCATCTCGGCCGCTTGTCAGCATGCAAATACTTTCAGTTTATGTATGTAAAGAGGCTCAAGGTGACCGGGTAAAGGGATAGAAATACGTGGGAATAGATTGGCGTTTCCTTTTTAAAAGTCTTCTGATATCCGTTCAGCTGATGTTAATAAAACCCCCATAACTGAAATTGGCATTTTTCTCTGCAATTTCCAACCCGTTCAGGCCTTTCAGTACCAATTTTTTTGCCTCAGGTTAGCCTCCTTCACCTTTTCTCCGCATTTTTCTTTTTCATCGGGACTATCCACAGCTACAGAAATCAGGGATTGACGGTCGATCAGTCTGGTCGGATTATCCTTCTGAAAACATTATTTACCAATTAAACAAGAGCTCAATTATTACGAAAACCAGAAAAATAGGTACATGTATTCCTCTTTCTTTCCCTTATTCAGCCCCAGAGCATGATGCTTCAGGTTTCTCTCACCTTTAATGCTTCACAATGACACGCTTTTATATTACGTCACAGTCCCTGCACATCCTCCTTATTATTTCCTGAAAGCCTCCAATTGTAAAACGCATGCAAACGATAGCTGTAGAAAAGGATCTGAGCTGTGAGTTGCTCTTGGTTGTGGTGGTGCTATAGCTGATCCTTTAGGTAGCTGTGTTGAAATAGCGAAAAGGTTGATTCTTTGGGGTTTACATTATGCTCGATTTTTGGTCAACTTGACTTAAATAGTTGCACATTGTTGGGTAAATCCTCCCGCTCCATCTCCAGCTTAGGTGTGTAACTATTCTGTTTGGTTGTCAAGTAATTATAATGTTGAAAGAGTGAAGCAACAACAGCCCGGTTCCTTCTTTTTTTACTTTTGTTGCCAGTCGTCTCTGTGAGTGCTGGTACTTCTGCTGTAATGTTGCGGTGGGCTGCAGAGGAAAGACAGTGGTTTGCACATACCCTCAGTCCACCCCCCCCCCCCCCCCGAGAGGTAACAACCCAGAGGCTGCCTGAATGTGATCAAAATGTAGCAGCTTGGCAGACAACAAAGAACACCTTACGTGTCACTGTTGGTGCCGTGGGCTTGAATCTCTCTCGCTCCGTACGAGGCATTGAGAAAGCATCCTGTTGGCCACTTCCTGCCTCTTCTCTCTTAACTTCCTGTTTACGTAACTCCGATGCCTCCCCAAACAGAACATGTTTCAGTTTTTTAACGCTGGGGTCAAACGTACCTGGTCAGGCCGGCTGGAGTGGTTTTTCCTGTCGCGGCGCCTGTTGACAAACTGAAACCGACGTTGTCTTTGTTTTGGCGTGAGCTCACACTGTAGTATTGTCTGCCCGCCATGTGAACGTCCAGCTCCCATACACCTTGGCATTTATTTTCGGCGTTTCCTTCTCCCCGGCTCAGAAAGACTTTGTTCACGGGGTGGCAACGGCGAGCCAGCTTCCTTTCCTTATCTATTCTATTTTTCTCCTACCCTGCTCGTCAAGTTTCAAGTAGCAATAAGAGAGTCGGGTTTCAACGGCTTGTTGAAGCCGAGTAATATAATTGTACTGAGACTCTTAAAAGCAGTGCTTCCTAAATAGATATCCAGCAGACATGGAAAGACACAACATGCATATTTTGCTGTGTAATTCCTCAATTCACATGTGATCTGCAGTTTTAGCTTCATAGCGATCAGTTGTTGGAGTGATTTTTAACTCCAGCTCAACAAGCTGTCTTTGGTCTCATCCTTATACAGTACGCTGTCAAATAAGTCATACAAAGCAGTTGTAGCTGGGTTATTATTTATTCTACTTCTGCTGTGTGTTTTGAGCCGCTGATTTGACATACTAATTATACCGTACCTGCTGTAGTCATTGTAGATAGTAATAATGATTAAATAGTTTCAAACGGCACTATATCCTTTCAGATTTGTACTGCCTGGAGTCTGATCAGAGCTGAGATAAGCAGGCCAGGTTTCTGCCACTGCCGATGAATCTTGCATTAGAGGCTTCGACTTGTACGTTGTGGAGCAGCATTCTTCTACACGGCTGCACGGGGCTAATGACTGCCTTCCTGCTTCCCAGTCTTGTAAACATAGCATGGAAAAGCTAACTTAGCACTTTCTCTCCTCTGCCGCTGGAAAAAAAACATGTTTGGACCACTTCTGTGGGTCCCGCTGTCTTAACAGGAGGAATGTCTCTAAATGGCAAATGCTCTGGAGAACGTGAGAGCGTATCAAAGACGGCTTACATTAGCAGTAAGCGTTTGCAGATGTTTAGTGAAAGTTCATCAGCTCCGTGCTGGCGACTGGAAAAATATTTTTCCTAAAAAGCCTCCAGTAGACACCGGAAGCCTGTGGTCCAGTGCTTCCCTCTGCCTTATTTACTGCCAGTGCTGGAGCGAGAGGAGCCACACAACTCCCGCTCAGACACACACGCGCTGCCTGAACGCTGCCTCTTCTCACACACTCCTCAGTGTGCTTTTTTACACGTCTCTTTTTATTTTAGGAATGCGCTGCTGGCTGCAAGGAGCCGTTTCCCCCCCCCCTCTCGCCATGAAGTTTTAAAGTCATGTGTAGCATGGGTCATCAGATGGTGTTTTGCTGCTGAAAATAATTGCTGGGTGTGTCTTTGTGGAGCAGCTGCTTTTGTCCAGTAGCACCGTGGCTACAGTAATCCTGGCAGGCAGTGGTGACCTTGGCAAGGCCGCGTTGAAGTGAAATACACACCAGCTATTTTGTAATAACTCCAATTCTGCCAAGTCATACCCTCATTCCTCTCCTCACGAGTCTGGCTGATTGGCTCAGAGAGGGACATAAACACTGCCTCCTAGCCCCTCCCTCCCTCGGGGGCAGCTGGGTAATGACACAAAAGTCACCCACTGCTACCTACAAACCTCTCACACAATAAGCTGCGCTCAGCATTCGCGAGCAAGTCTGATGTTTTTCTGTTTGCTTCTGTTGGTTTGTTTTTGAGAGCGAGATTAGTCTCGTTGATAAGACCAGGAACTGGAAAATCTGGAACTTGGGCACATCATTTGTTTCGGTTGAAACGGAGTGGACTATAGCATCACATAGAACTGAGTTATCAACATCTGTCTATTTTTTTTTCCTACTTCCTAAGGGTCGGTTTTGCCAGATTTTTGATAGAGCTGAATAAAGCTAATGTCTATGTCATGCCTTGCTTTTATGTGGTCAGACGAGACTGATTTGAACTGAATTTACAAGCAAGTAACCATATGGAATTTCTGACAAACTTATACATCAATATTGAGCTGTGCTTACAGGTTTTCTGAGCTATGTAGACTTCTCACCGTGTCCCTGTACCTAAGCATGAGATTTGAATAAAGTGTCTTAACTGTAGCAGCCTCTCAGTTTGTTAGTGTTGGGTTCTTTCCGTTTGACCAAGCCATTGACAAAGGTCCTAGCATATTGAACTGGGACTTGGACATCTTTTTGGATATTTAAAAATAAGAGGGAGGCTTTCCCCCTGTGGTTGTTCTATTATAAACAGCTCCTTCTTCTGCGGTCTGCCAGCTTTGCCCCAACAAGGGGCAACATTCAGGATACATTTGACTTCCCACTGCATGATCTGGTTGTGTTAGTCCAACTGAAATATTTGGATCTATACTATTTGAATTGGATTGACATGATTTGTTTTATTTGATAAAGAAAACGATTCTTGTGAGTGTGTGAGTGGTTGTGTGTGTCTCATACGTCTGTGTAGCCCTGTGAAGGACTGGCCACCTTTCTAGGGTGTACCCCTCCTCCCAATCAATAAGAGCTGGGATAGACTCTAGCCCCCACCAGCCTTACTTGAATAAGTGGGTTAAGAAAAAGGATAGATCCATGTTTTGTTTTTCTGTCCTAAAAACATTCATTCTGTCAGATTCTGGTCGCTTTTGCTTTTACATCTCGTTCAGATACACTGACCCAGATGCTTTCCATTGCTATGAAATGTTATTCCATGACTAAATGCCTCAGAAATAGCTGTGAATTAACATGTGTGTCTTTGTTCAGTTTCATATGGTGTGTGTCCGTGCAGGCTGGTGAAATTAATTTGCTCTCATGGGTGTTACAGAGAAACCAGGTCCAGAGAGGAAGCGCATTAAGAAGGAGCCCACTAACACCCGGAAGGCGGGCCTGCCGTTTGGAATGGGGATGCCGGGGATCCGGGCCGGGTACCCCCTCTCTGAGCGGCAGCAGGTGGCCTTGCTCATGCAAATGACAGCCGAGGAGTCCGTCAACAGTCCAGGTGCGTGCTTATCATGGGGACCACGTCTTCTGTGGACTGGTGGCGGACATGGAAAAGGGGACAGGATCGGAGGGTGACTTCTACTTAAGCTGTGTGCGTGGGAGAGCTGCATAGGTGGGCTAAAAGTGAGGCAGATGGGAGATGAGTCATAGGGAGGTTTGTTTTTGTTTATTTTCTAGGTCGCAAGCATGTCGCCTGTTGGTTTTTGCCACATCTCTCCTGCAGCCTGCCCATTAAAAGAATAATTTCTGGGCATTTAGTTCAAGCTTTTCTACACTTATTCTCATGTCAGCAGCGATTTAAACGTATGCTGTCAGTGATAGGGGCTTTTCTTTTGGTAAGACAGTGACAGCTAAGAAGCGGGTTGTGTGTTTTTCTCAAATGCAGCATTTACAGAAATGAAAGTAACTCTCATTGCCATTGCGTTATTCCATAGCCGATGGTGCAATCTCAGCATTTTAGCCCAAAAACCAGCAGACGGCTACGTTCACAATAAGGGATGTCCTCATTTATTCATCAAAAATCATTTTTTGCTTTGGGGATAATTATTTTTCAACAATTTCTTCTGTTGGCTCCGATTTTTTGGCAGACACTTTCCAGAAATGTATTAAATGTCTACATATTGTTGCAAACATACTTTTTTAATTTATTTATTTCTGATCTGACATTTTAGATGGAATGAAATTAGTGAGGCTCTGTGCAAAGACACTTTTATTTATATGTTAATTCCTTTCTTGAGTGCCTGGAGGCATGGACACAGATTAAGTGAGTGTGTCTCAAATATGATTTGGGACAAGAGCTTAACAAACTCAATAATGTAAATGTGATAAAAGCTTGAGTTTAAAATTGCAAATGTGATGAAATAGGCTCAAATAAATAAGGCCTGCTGACTGTGCTGCTGATTGTTGGAGTGGGATCGCCCCCTTCTGGCCGTGGGCAGTTGGAGCACACGTTCCCTCCTTCAGAGCAGCAGAAGTTAACAAAAGGCCCAATGATGGCAAGAAAGCGTCGAGTTAAAGCGAAACATCCATCTTCTACTTACAGACACAACACCAAAGCATCAGTCACACTCCAGTCTGGGTCAGAAGGGAACGCCAAACTCTGCATCAAAAACCAAAGACAAAGTGAATAAACGGAATGAGCGAGGAGAGACTCGGCTGCACAGAGCCGCGATCCGAGGAGAGGTACGCCGCATCAAGGAGCTCATCAGCGAAGGAGCTGATGTGAATGTAAAAGACTTTGCAGGTGAGCGGTCGATGGTTCGTGCTGCGTCGTCGTTTAATCTGTTTCCTCGCGTTTCGTTGCGCTCTTTTAACCCGGCTACTTTTTGCTTCCAGGCTGGACTGCACTGCATGAGGCATGCAACAGGGGCTATTACGATGTGGCCAAGCAGCTGCTGGCAGCCGGGGCAGAGGTCAACACCAAGGGTCTGGATGATGACACCCCTCTCCACGATGCTTCCAACAATGGACATTTCAAGGTAAAAAGGATATAAAAAGATTTCCAGCTTCTGAAACAGAAAAGCCCAATTACATAACTTGTGCCAGATATCAAATGGGAATTTTTTAAGGACTTTATATGTATTTTAAGATATTTTGTTCTCTTCCCACAAACACTAAAGTAATCTGTATCTCCTATGTTAATAGCATGCCACAGATATCATATCTTCTTTGGGGGCTTCACTACCACTGATGAAGAATCATTGTTAAAAAAATCTTTGGATTGACTCTGATCCAAAATAATCCTTAGTGATGTACTTTGGACGTCTGAAGTAATATCGAGTGAGAAGGGGGTTGCTGTACTAGGGTTTAGCATTGCCTGATGTGGTTGTTACACAAAGCGTGAGCAGATGATGTCATCCGTCCTCCAAAGCCACCTTTACGCCTGGGGACAGTGAAATGGGGGCTTCTAAAAAAGCTTCGATATGGAAATCAACAGTAAAGCCTAAAAGAACAGTCTGTTTTGCAAAACATCTGTGGTATTTTGGGTTGTGTCTCACAATGTTGTTTCATTCCAGGTGGTCAAGCTGCTTTTACGGTATGGAGGGGACCCACGTCAAAGCAACAGGAGGGGCGAAACGCCACTGAAGGTCGCCAACTCGCAAACAATGCTGAATCTGTTGCTCGGGAAAGGCACTTACACCTCCAGTGAAGAGAGTTCATCAGGTTTGTTCAGATGAATCTCCTGAGCTCCCCCGCTTATGTGGCTGATGTCAGAAATGCTGATTTCGCTTGTGTTTGTGTTCCGCAGAATCTTCAGAGGAGGAAGATGCGCCCTCTTTTGCGCCGTCCAGCTCCGTTGATGGCAATAACACAGACTCTGAGTTCGAGAAGGGCCTGAAGTTAAAAGGGAAGACCGCAGACCCTCCTAAGTCTGCAATCACGCCTGTCAAGGATGAATACGAATTTGATGAGGACGACGAGGAGGAGCGCGTCCCTCCCGTAGACGACAAACATCTCTTGAAAAAAGACTTCAGAAAGGACCCCATAACTAAGACCAACAGCTTCATCTCCATACCCAAGATGGAGGTTAAAACATATTCCAAAAGCAACTCGCTCACACCAAAGAAAGCTGTCAGGAGGATCATCTCTGACAGCAACAGTTCAGACGAGGATGACGGGACGTGTTTCACACCGGCGCCCACGCCACGGCAACAAGCCCAGCAAACTAATACCAGGACTAGAGACTCTGGCAGCCTGAGCTCCAAACAACAAAAAGACAAGAATAAAGTGAAAAAGAAGCGAAAGAAGGAGAGTAAAAATAACGTCAGTAAAGAAGTCCGATTCGGTAAAGTCAATGACAAATTCTGCACGTCGGACTCTGACTGTGGGGACATGGAGAGCGAGGATGATAAGGGCTCAAATAGTATAAAAGACTCCTCAACATTAAACCTTAAAGAGTCCCCAGGCTTTAACGCGTCCTCCTCCTCTTCCCACGGTAACTTGAACTCTCAGAAACAGGCGCCGTCGCTAGCGGAACAGCATCCAAAGCAGTGGAGGACAGATGGCTGGAAAACTGTGTCGTCTCCTACGTGGTCAGATGTCAGCTCTCTCTCAGATTCAGTCAGAACAAGACTTTCCAGCGAGTCTGACTACTCCTCTGCAGATTCCAGCGTGGAGTCCGTAAAGCAGGTGAAGAGGAAAGCGCAGGAGAACAAAAAGAAAAACAACAACATACACAGCAACACCGTGGACAAGAAGAACTCTGAGCTCTACAAAAACTCCATCACAGAGAGCGCCGCCTCCAAAACTGACGTCGACGGCAAAGTCCTGAAAAAGCATAAAGCAAAGCACAAGCACAAAAATAAGGAGAAGGACAAAGCTCCAAGTCTAGTGCTGAATCAAGATATGAACGAAAAATTTGTCAAGAGCTTCTCATTTGACTTTGACGATTCCAGGCAGAAGTCTTTAATCGTTGAGTCCGAATCAGCACCCGAGGGCAAAGTGAAGTTATCCAAACACGAGAAGGAGCATTCAAAAAAGGAGGAGAGGCTCATGAAAACCAAGTCTGAAGATAAGGATTGGTCATCTGCAAAAGACTTGCAAAGAACAGCAAAAGAAGAGAAAAACAAGAAGCCAAAGGACTTCACAAAGGAAAAGACAAATAAGGAGGAGAGGGAGAAGCCCGTTAAATCTGAGAAGGAGAGGAATTTCAAGGAGAAGGAGAAACCCAAGGAGGAGAAACAGAAGGCTCACAAAGAGGAGAAAAAGAAAAAGTCCAAGGAGAAGTCCTCCTCAAAGGCTGAAAGGAAAAATGAGCAGAAAGAGGAGAAACATCTTAAGGTGGACAAGGAGAAAAACATCAAAGAGGAGAAGGAGAAATGTAAAAAAGACAAAACTCTGAAGGAGGAGTCTGAGAATGACGGCTATGACATCAACAACAGGTTCCTCAGCCTGGAGGACAGTAAGCTCAGCGCGTCGGATGACCACCATGACAACTGGGGCTCTGAGATGTCCTCGGATTCCTCCCTCTACGGAGACGACAGCTGGGACACCTCTCTCAAAGAGGTCAAAGAAATCAAGGAATACAAATCCAACAACACGGTTAAGCTCATCGTCGAGACTGTTAAGGAGGAGACGAGGAGGAAAGAAAACAAAGTCAAAGACAAGAAATCAGACCACGGCGACAGAAGATCTGAGAAAGAAGCCACCTCGAAGAAGAAGGACAAAGACTCCTCCGAAAAAACAAATGAAAAGAAAAAAGACTGGTCAGATAAACAACGACTAAACTCCAGCCACTCAGTCGACAAAGAAAAGAAGCGGAAAGAGACCACAGACATAGTCAAAGACAAAAAAGACAAGGACTCCCTGGACAACAGCAGAGATCGTAAAGACCCCTACGAGTTTATAAAGGACAGAAAAGACTTGAAAATCAAGCAGGAATCTATAGCAGATGAATACGGCAACGACGCTTTCTTTAAGGACACTGACGCTCTTGGCAAATCTTGTGATATCAGAGAAAGAAACCACTCTGGGAAGGAGAAAGAAAAGAAGAGCGATGGCACGGAGAAGCGAGAAAAGACGAAAGCCGACAAGCACAAAGAGAAAACAAAAGACAGAGGAACTGATCAGGAGAAAGACAAGAGTGAGCGAAGTTCCACAGAAAAAACTGTCAAGGCAAAAGACGCAGATCGGGGCACCAAAGACAAAAAGGAGGGAGCCAAAGACAAACACAAAGACTCTCATGGCAAAGACAAAGATCGAAAAATGTCTTGTGACCAGTCAAAAGACAAAAAAGATAAGGCCTCTCTAGACAAACATGCAGATAGGGAGCGGGATTTCTTGGAAGTAAAGAAGGAGGAGAGAAAAAGTGAGAAAATCCGGGAGAAACCTTTTTACGAGATCGACGATATATTCACTGATGAAAGTGATGATGAAGGGGATGGCTACAGCAGAGGGGTGGGACTCGGCTCAGACTCCATCAGAAAAGACTCAACGCCCGACCCGGATGAACTGGATCATTTTCCCTCCGAAAAAATGAGAAAGTCCTCTGCCGAGACTAAACACAACACGGAAAAGGCCAAGGAGCACAAAGAGAAGAAGAAAGACAAGGCCTTATTTGACACGGGTAAAGAGAGGAAGGGCTCCCTGGAGAAACACAACAAGGACAAAAAGGACTCGGTAGACACAAAACATAAGGAACGGAAAGATAGGATGTCGGTGGAGTCGAACCAAGAAAAGAAGAACAAGCAGAAGCTGATGGACAAAAGGGACACAAGTGAGGAGAAGACCAAGAGCAAATATAAAGAAAAGCAGGACCACTCCAAGGAGAGGAAGCCCTCTAAAGGCAGCGGTGAGAATGAGAAGTCCCTCTTAGAAAAACTAGAAGAGGAAGCTATGAACGACTACAAGGATGACTCCAACGACAAGAACAGCGAAATATCCTCGGACAGTTTCACCGACAGAGGTCACGAGCCGGTGCTAAGTTACTACGAGCCCATCAGTCTGACCGATATATCCGAGGGCAGGAGGGACTCCCTGTCCATAACCACCCCGCAGGACAAGTTCAGAGAAAAAGAGAGGCACCGGCACTCGTCCTCCTCGTCATCCAAAAAGAGCCATGACAAGGAGAAGGAAAAACTCAAGAAAGACAAGGGAGAGAAGCGGGACAAAACGGGGGAGATCCGAGAGTCCTACAGCCGCAGGGAGAGCCTGCCGTTTGAGAAGGAGCCCATGCCCTTAGAAGCGGACCCGTACACGTTCCCCTTCGGAGGGAAGGGCGACGGCGAGGACGACTTCGACAAGACGTTAGAATTTGAAAAAGAGATGTCCAAAAAAGACAAAGAGAAAGCGACCGGCATCATCAGCGACAGGACAAAGGACAAAAAGAAAAAGGAGAAACATAAGGAAAAACTGAAGGAGGAGAAAAACAAATACATGGATGGCTTTGGGGCATTCAAGCACTCTAAAGAAGAGGTGAAGTCAGGGTTGAAAGACAGCCCTCAGGTCACAGTTCTGAAAGACCGGTCGAAAGAACAAAGCCCGAAATTTGATGTGAAAAAAGACAGAAGCCGGGACGTGCTGGACAAAGACAACCGCCTGGATCACCCTAAGTCAAAGGCCAAGGACGAAAACGAAAAGCTCCCCCAGTCCAAAGACGTGGTGCGAAAAGATAATCGTCCACGGGAAAAACTGTTGGTGGATGACGAAAATCAAATGACAAGTTTCGGTCAGATGTTGAGTCTGAGAGATCAGGAGATCGGAGCCCGTCTCAAGAAACAAAAGGAGAAAATGAAGCAGATGGAGAGACTAAGACCCAAGACGGGAGACCCCAAGCTCAAAGACAAGGCCAAGTCCACAGAGGAGGTCCGGAAGAGCCGCAGCGAGCTGTCGTCCAAGAAGTCCAACAGCGTGGAGGCCGGCCTGAAAGAGAAGAAGCTGAAGGACGTGGGCCTCCCGGCTCAAATGATGTCTCCGGGGAGGAAGTTCCAGCCTACCGACAGTCAGAACTCAAAGGACTGGCTGGCTGGCCACCAAATGAAGGAGAACCTCCCCGCCTCTCCCAGGCCAGATCAAAACAGGCCGACCGGTGTGCCCACGCCAACGTCCGTCATCTCCTGCCCCAGCTTCGAGGAAGTGATGCAGACTCCACGCACCCCGTCCTGCAGCCCGGAGGACTACCACGACATCATGCTTGATGGGCTGGACTGCCAAAACTCCTCGGCCATGACCATGTCCATGAACGCCTGCTCCCCATCCTTCTTTGAAAGGTAAGCCATTCAAACCAGCTGCAGGGCTGCTGTCGTGAGCTCGTCCGCTCGCATATTTTCTCACGTTTTGTCTCTCTGTCACTCCCCAGCAGGTACTCCAACTCCCAGAGTTTCCAGGAAGGCACCTGCCCCACGCCGGCTAAGAACCTCCAGCTGCCGCTCGTCAGCCGCTCGGCGTCGTCCGACGTCCGCAGGCCCCTGGAGGACGAGTTCAAAGCCGAGGCCGACAAGTTCCTGCGGCAGCAGAGCGATCCGGCCGCCGAGTTCGACCCGCCGTCGGCCTCCCAGCCCCTGGACGACAAATCGGCGGCGGCGAGTCGGTTGGAGTGCCTGTCACCGCCCTACTTCTCTCCCATGAGGATGCTGTCCCCCCGCCGGGAGCCAGCGCACCCGTCCCCGGACGCGGCCGCCGCGTCCCTCGCCGCGGCCGAGGGCAGCGAGCACCTCCCCGAGAGCGTGTACAGCAGCTTCCTGCCGAAGCCGTCCACGCCGGTCCACCGGCCGGACCCACAGGAGCCCTGCTTCGACATCGCGGCGCCCCCGACGCCGGCCCCCGCCGCGCTGCCGCCGCTGGACATCGACGACATCTCCGAGCCCCACCACAGCGAGCCCAATCTGGTGCTTTCAGACCTCCCCTCCGTCACAGAAGAGCATGAGCCCGAAGAGGAGGAGGAGGAGGAAGAGGAGGAGGAAGAAGAAGAAGAGGAGGAGGAGGAGGAGGAGGAAGAAGGCGACGACGTGGAAGAGAGGACCGACGCAGACCCCTGTGCAGCAGAGCAGCCGGAGCCGGCCGGGGACCCCTGTTCCTTCTCCCCTCGAGTGGAGGACACTCTGAGGAAGAGCTGGCCGGCCGAGTCCCCTGACCGGCAGGACGCAGAGGTGCACCCGCTCTCCCCGCCCCACCCGCCGCCCGACACTGCAGAGAACTGCTTCAACCACAACTTGGGCTGGAACTCCGACGTGGACCTCAAGTCGCCCGGCGGGGAGATCGAGGCGGCCGTCTCTAAGATAACCAGCCCTTACTCGCACTCGGACAGCGACCTGCAGCCCCTGGCCGGACACCCCTCCGTGACCCCGCCTTACGCCACCTGGAACAGGTGGCCCAAAGAGACCGCCGTCGACTTCGACGAGCAGAAGGAGGCCGTGGCCGACATTCCCTCCCCGGAAAGGCCCGAAACGGCCCTGGACCAGGAGCCCAACTATCTGAACACCTCGCCGGCCTCCCACCGGCTGGAGTCTTTCTTCCAGGACTGCAGCAAGCCCGTCCTGGAGGACGAGCACCAGATGGTCGCAGAGCCCCCCTGTGTGGAACCGGACAGCAGGCACAGCGCGCACGGCTTCAGCACGTCCCCCGACTGTCACATCGCCCCGGCCGTGGGGCCGGAGCCCGTGGTGCCCTGGGCCGACCCCTTCCCGGCCGACGCGGACGAACTGGACGACCTGGGGCCCTTCTCCCTGCCCGACCTGCCGCTGCCCGACAAGTCGGAGGAGGCCGAGCCCCGAGAACCCGAAATGGCCGACCACAGCAAGATCGCGCCGCCCCACATCAGACACATCATCACCGACAGGGAGGAGCCGGACATAATGGAGGTGGACCTGCCCAGCCTGTCCAAGACCCCCTGCCCCACCGTAGACCTCAGCCTGGTGGAGTCGGCCGGACAGGACTTTGTTGTTCCGTCGCCACACAGGACCTTCCAGCCGGAGCTGGAGCCCGAGCCGCAGAGCGTGCCCACCAACAGCGCCCTGTCCCTCAGCCAGCAGCAGCACGGCATTCTGGAGAGGCAGCTTGCTTACGGAGGGCCTCACGAGTCCAGCCCCGGCCTGCTGTACTCGTCTGTGAAAGCAGATGCCGGTCAGCAGCACCACATCCAGATCCATTCCCTGGCCGACTCTTTGCAGCTGCCCCTGGAGCCGGCGTGCGCCGCGAAGCCGGAGCTGAGGCCGGGCGAGGTGCCCGAGGCGGGGCCGGAGCCTGTGGCGTGCAGCCCGCATCCTCAGCTGGCGGCGCCCGTCCCCCTCCCCCCCGCCGCGGAGCCCCCCGAGCCTCAGGAGCCCGCCGCCAAGCTGCCACTGGTCCCCCCGCCCGCCGCGCCCGCCGCCGCAGATGTCCAGAAGAAGGTGGAGGACATCCCGCCGAGAATGACCCGCTATCGCGCCAAGAACAACCCCCCCGCCGTCCCCCCCGCCTCCAGCATCATAACCTCGACCGCTGCCGCCACGCCGGTGATGACCAGCCCCGTGGTTAGCATTAATCCAATCCCCACCAGAACCCCGACCCCCACCGCGGTCTCCTCCCTGTCAGCCGTGAAGAAGGACAAAGACTCTGGGCTGACCATCTCCTCTTCCGCGTCCAACGCGGCCCCGGCGGCGCCGGCACCCACCTCCGCGACACCCGCAGCCGCGCTCCCCAGCAAGACGCCGAAGGGCCGCCCGCTGCCCGTGGACGAAGAGGAGTCTCAGACTCAGCACCCGCGCAAGAGGAAATTCCCACGCTCCGGCGGGCAGCAGGTCCAGGTCCAGCTGGTCAACACGGCCATGCAACAGACCAGGGAGATGATTCAGCAGACTCTAGCCGTCGTGGTCAACGCCATCAAGCTGGACGACATAGAGCCCTACCACAGTGACCGGTCCAATCCTTATTTCGAGTACCTGCAGATCAGGAAGAAGATTGAGGAGAAGAGGAAGATTCTGTGCTACATCACCCCGCAGGCCCCCCAGTGCTACGCCGAGTATGTGACCTACACCGGGTCATACCTGCTGGACGGCAAACCCCTCAGCAAGCTCCACATCCCCGTGGTGAGTCCGGCCGCCTTTACAGTAACTGTTTTATAACGAGAAACGTCCACCGAGAAAAAAACGCCGGTCCTCACCTGTGAAATTGGATATACATGACGGTGTGTTTTCCTCCTCAGATTGCCCCGCCTCCATCACTGTCCGAACCTCTGAAGGAGCTCTTTCGACAACAAGAGGCTGTGAGAGGGAAGCTCCGGCTGCAGCACAGCATAGAGCGGGTGAGAGAAGCATTCTGTGGTTGTTTGCATGTTTCATTTGTTCTCCAGAATTAAGAGGCCCCGGTAGCTTCCCCCGTTCGGCCGCGCCAACACGCTAATCAAGCGCCGAGAGGGTCTCTTTGATGGCAGATCAAAGCTCTCGCTTTAATAGAAACGCAGCTGCAATCTGCATCGTCATCTGCACTCAGACCCGTATCTCCTGACACTTTTCCCCCTCTGTTATCGTGCCCGCCGTTCCCAGGAGAAACTCATCGTGTCGTGCGAGCAGGAGGTCTTGCGGGTCCACTGCAGAGCGGCGAGAACGATAGCCAATCAGGCGGTGCCATTCAGTGCCTGCACCATGCTGCTGGACTCCGAGGTGTACAACATGCCATCTGAGAGCCAGGTAGGGACAGCGAGGAACGCATGCCTGATGTCTGATGCCGCTTTTAAATGAATGCACAGCTTAAAACGCCCCTTTTCTCCTCAGGGTGATGAGAACAAATCTGTGAGGGATCGCTTCAACGCACGGCAGTTCATTTCCTGGATACAGGACGTGGACGACAAATACGACCGCATGAAGGTA
>JABUIW010000020.1:4932961-4962416 GCA_013363375.1 Menidia beryllina
CACCTCCACTCTGGACTTCAAATGAGTAAAATATAGTTGAAGCTGTGTTTGGAGATTTATCTGACGTTGTTCAGTATCTGAAGCACAAAGGAGTGCGGAGATGATGTCATTTGGCAATTTTCACATAAGGATTCGGCTATATACACGTTTGGATTTGGATACAGGGTTCACGTTCATTTCATAAGCATTCTCTTGTTAATGAATTGCTGGAAAATGAGATCCACGGGGTCGCAGTAACTGTATTAAGGGCAGGTGGTTTTATCTTCCTCAAACGCCTCCGAAAGAGGGAGGTGGTTTTATTTAGTCGGTTGCAATTTGAAGCTTTGCCACTAGATGTCACTAAATCCAGCATCCTGTTTTGTTCCAGATGTTCATTTTCCCAAATACAGCGTGTTTTTTTTTAAGCTGGTCTTCACCAGTCGTTCTCCTGCTTTTCAGGAGGTCTTTCGAAGTTTTTTCTTTGAACACTGGCTGTGTTTTCAACCTTTTTCAGTCATTGCACGTGACCATTTTCAGAGGAACAGGGCTTTTTTTGTTTGTTTGTAAAGCTGCTTCACACCTGGAGATTTAACCTTAAAGTACAAATTTGAGTTTAAGGTGTGTCTTTGAGCCCTTTATCACAACACATAATTTGTTTCCATCTCTAGTTGTAGTTTGACATGAAATATCTCTCTATTAACAGAGCGAGTAGCTTAGAACTCTTTATCCACTTCTCCTCTTGAGTTCTTCTCACCATTTCATTGAATATAGCTGCATTCAACGCGGCCATTGATGGCCAAATCCTACTTCAAAACTCAGTACCGCGCTGAGGAAACAAGAGGAGACAGTAGACGACACAAAGGGACAGCACAGGAAAAATCTTCCAGCATGAAATGACCGGTACAAACCGGAGAGGAGCTGCTGGAAACTTTGAGTACTACTTTGTTCTAATGTAATAAAGACGTCAGCAGGTTTGTTAACTCAATAAAGAAGGACATGATGTGCATTCTTGTTTCCTGCCACAGTTTGCTGGCTATTTTCTGCATGTTGCACAGTCATGTTCAGATAAAGGCAGTGGGTCTGTGACGGTGCGTTCATGTGCTTTTTGAGAGTTTGCAAAAAAGTGTTATCTGCATCTGTAATGATTTGTTCCTTCCTTTGAGCGTGGTATGGTGTGCATATTCTATTCTATTTTGCTAAGGGCCCGCTGCAGGTTTTAAAACGCATTCCCCGTCTTTCGGTTAGCTGCTGGATTTCATTCATGGCAGCTGTGTAAAGACATTTCTGTAAAGAGAAGCACTGCTGTCAGCTGCCGTGGAATAAGATGTCAATGAGCGTCCGCATAGGATCCGGGCAATCGCTGGCAGTGATGTGAGAGATTCAAACCCAGAGGACTAATATGTAGCCATGTTCCTCCATTACAGCGAGCCCCAGAGCTAAATAAGTTCTAATCTGCTGCTCAAAATAACCACCAACAACCCCACTCTTTGCCTCCGATAGAGAGATCTCTGCCAAAAAACTTCTCCAGCCAACCTTTCGGGGTATTTTCTGAGTCTGAATTTTTTTAAGAGTGAAAAACTTATTTGTCCATTAAGTGTGATTTATGTTGTCAGGAGTGACCGGACTTTGGGCTGAGTACACCAGTATTGATGAGACCATCGACACATAATTAGGTTTGGTCTTTTAAAGCAGTTGGCCCCAAATTGGGGAGGGAGGGGGGTGTTAAAAAGACACAACGATTTGCAGATATTATGAACAATATTTGAGTGGACACAGAAATCATATAAAACGATGAAAGTAAATGCATCTGGCTATTTCAGGGAAAGAATATATTGGCTCATGTTGAATTCGATGGCAGTGACGCCTCTCAAAAGCAGAAACAGAAAAACAAATATCCAGAAAAGGTTTGTGGGAATGAATAGAAACAGCTCATGAAACGCAACAAAGATGGCAAACCCTAACAGGCCAGTAATGTGATCGAGCGTTTAGAGAGTGAGAGTCTTTATTTTTAAAATGAGCTGAATGGACCTGATTGTAGAAAAAAAAAGAATAAAAATCTAATTAAAGCTCTTCGCTTGGAAGCCCTCAGAGTAAATCTGCATGTGTGTTACTACGAAGCCTTGTTTGTGGTTGCGGCCGTGTCAGCGCCCTTCTCTTCATCTCTTTCAGTGGAACCTGGTTTGCAGCGACTACTGGAAGATCCCCGTGCAGCATATCAGCTTCATGTTGGGATGGATTGTGGGATATGTCTTTCTTGGCACATTGTGTGACTGGTAAGTAATAAAGTGTTTAAAACAACAACTTGTTTTGTGCAATTTATTTTGGGACTTCCTAATCTGGCTGGTGTGATTGCGTGCAACATGTACGCCCGTGTGTGTGTGTGTGTGTTTTCAGGTTGGGTCGTCGGCGAGGCTTCCTCCTGTCCGTCAGCTTGTCCAGCCTCTTCGGGGTGGCCGTCTGTCTGTCCAGCAGCGCGGTGGGGTTTCTGCTCCTGCGTCTCTGCCAGGGCAGCACGCTGGCCGGCGTGTTTGTGTCCTCATACGTTGCCAGTAGGTCGCCTCCCGTTCTTCAGCTGCTCCGGCAGAAAAAGGCTGAGACTCAAGTGATCTGCTTTTTCTTTTTAACTTAAATTCATTTAGGCATGCAGTGCTTATTGATCAGTTCCAGAAATGTTTCAATTAACTGGGGGGGGGGGGGGGGGGGATGCATAAAGAAGCCAAACAAATCTGATTTGAAAGAAAAAATGAGCAAAAGTAGAGACCAGAGGGTGAATAATAAGTGACACATGATCCTTACTGTATATCAGACGAGTTTCTGTTTTATCGGTGGGGAAAATCCCTCCACATGCTCTCAAAGACATTTTTCAACATCTCTGCCTACTTTAGACTCTCTTCGATTCTGCAGCTGTTTATTTTTTCAATGTAAAGACAGACTTAATGTGTCTTTACGCTCCTTGAAAATCACATGTTATGTAAAGATTGCATAACGTTAATAAGATAACTCCCAGCCTTGTGAGTCCCAGCGCAGAGCCAAATGTTTTCGCTCTGTTAGTGGGTTTTTTGGGATTACACAAGGAATGCAAAAACAAAGGGAACTGAGAGATAAATAGTGAAAAATACGCAGCACACGTATCTGTCCACAGTGTTGACCTGTCAATCTTATCTGTAAAAGATAAGACCAAGTCCTGTCGGGCCCTAAAAGGAGTAAATTAGGAGTCCTGTGTATCTGTGTTATCTCATCTTCACTTCGGGAGCACAAATAACTGAGTGCGGGCTTATTCTTTTAGCGACGATGTCAAAAAGTCCCAAACAAGAACTTTAAAGTACTTTCTTTCTCGACTCCCAAATTGATCTTTAGCGAGCGTCATATGAAATGTTCTCCAGTATGAAGACAGGGGCCACTTCTGTTCAGATTGAAGTCTGCAGAAGTATCTGGAGATGATCTATAATTAACCAGTAATCTCTTGACCTGTGGACAAAGATGTTATCTACGAGGCTTGCATCATTCAGTCACTGATAGGAGTAAATAATCCAGTTGATTTGATTAGTTTATATCCATCCATCCTTCTAACAAACAGTTACATACATTTAGTCACTAAAAATCCAGCTGGAAATGCAGTCTCTGCTGATGTACTGATCCCTGTTTGGGTACAGCACAGCTCTGAAGTCAGATATGTATGTCTGCCAAGCTGAAAGCAAATAATTTTTAATTAAGTAAATCTTTTTGTGTGAATAGTGTTCACAAAAAAGGCAGCTCAGCCGTACTTCACAGAACATCAGACTCTTTTATCGTCCCTTAACAATGTTTTTAAATGGCTTTTAACAGGAAAAAAACGTCACGACAAACATGATCAGGTTTTTTTTCTTTTCATTAAGCAGTTTTTGATTCATGCTTTGAAAAATAACAGCACCTAAGTATTGAGATCATTTACTGCTCTGCACAGTAAGTCAGGCCCCACCCTTATTCGGACCTAAGGGCATCAACACCGCCCAACACACTGAATGCAAGCCAGCACAGCTTGGTGTATAAACAGACCATATTATGAGGATTGTGAGCTTCCTCTTCCAGTTTCCTGCTGAAGTGCTCCCAGGATTCTGTCATTGCCCTGCATGTGTTGCTCTATCCACAAATTGTCAGCCATGTAGGCAACGATGAACCTTAGTTACACGTGTAGAGTTTTAAAGAAAAAAATGAAGACATTTTCTTGTCATCATCTTTTGCCTTAATGCAGATCCCAGGATTTCTGCCTCCAGAGTTTGCTGGTATTTATCTGAATCTATTCTGCCTTCTATGAGTGAAATATTCTCAGTGCTGCAGCCTCCTTAACAAGCCCAAAGCGTGGCCAATCCTCCCTAAGGGCTTTCAGTTGGAGAGGCTTTTGTTCACCGGGTCCAAAAACGTCCACACGAAGTTATTCTGATGGGATTTCTTTGCGGAATTCAGTGGTATCATTTAAAATGTTCAAACTGCGGGTTTTCCTTTGACCTCTTTGCTAGGGTGATACATTATTTTATTTATCAATGCAGTTCGTCTAAAGCGAGGGGGGCCTCACGGGGGCAAAATAACATTAGAGACAGTAAATTCCTGAGATGGAAGAGGCGTTCCAGGCAGTGAAGTGTTGCAGCGCTATCATCTAAGACGCTGCTTTAACGTACTCCCACATTCCTGCGAGGTCAGGACCCGATTGAGTCCAGATGAAGGTTGAGATCTCTCGGTTTCTGGTCGATTATCCAGCAGGGTGGGATGCAGGCCCGAGGCAAAAGCAGAGAAGAATTTTCAAAACGGGCCCGAAGGCAGGGATGTGAGCAGGAAGCGAGTTCATCATTATCTTGATCGCCAACAGGAAGGAGGTGTGAGGGGATCTGAGCTGGGAGGGAACCAGGCTAAAGTTCAGCAGAGACACGGCAGCTTTAATCAGCCCGTTTAATGAGATATTTTCCCTTTTTCAAATATTTTGTTCATTTTTGCTCAAAAAATGTTAATTAAATGATGAAAATGAATGAATCCACAGCAAATTCCACGGTGGAGCTCTGTGAGGGCTACTCCAAACATGTTACATGTTTATTCTTAGAATTCTTAGAATAATTCTTAGAATAAAAAAGGTTGATTTGAACTTTCTTTTTAAAAAATCATGTTGACAGGTCAAAAAATAGCACCACATAAACATCCCGAAAATCTCAGTTTTTCTTTTCATGAGAAGAATTGAGGAAAAATTTCCTGAAAAAAATTAAAATAACTTTGTTTTTTGTTTTTCGGGTTGTACAAAGAAACTATAGTAAGGGCCAAGACGTAGCAATTTCACTACGGGCAACCGTAAGCACTGAAAAATGCATTTCCAAAGAAAAACACTAAACAAATACCCCGTATCAGCTTTCATGACTGGATTAGAGACCCGTCATGCCGTGGGGGTCTGGGATCGGACCCGCTCAAACCTATTTGTTCTGCGTCGGTTCTGCTGTGATGTAACCTGTCTCTGGTCCCGTCTCTGTCTCAGGGCTGGAGGCGTGTGACCCCCCCCACCGCCTCATGGCTGCCATGGTCGGCGGCTTCTTCGCCGTGTCGGCCGAGCTCCTGTTGCCGGGCGTGGCCGTGGTGAGCCGCTATTGGCCCGTTCTCCAGGCCGTGGCCACGCTGCCCCTGCTGCTGCTGCTTTCCTACTGGTGGTGAGTCGGGGGGGGGGGGCAGAGTGTGAAGCCAAATACGTGCGCTGATGTTTCCCCGCATACCTCTCTCCCACGCATTCTGAGTATGTCAGTAGTTTGAAACCTCTCGAGGGTTTAGCTCACACCCTCAAAGAGATGCACACACATTCACATGTGGCAATATGCAGAGATCCTTCCAGGAACATTCCAAGAACTTCTTGGAATTCTTGAGAATTTGTTTCAAACTTTCTTCATAAATCAGAAATTCTTTTTGAGACCAAGAGTCTTTTTAAACTGTTTTGACTCGACAGACTTGAGCCGCACAGTGGCATAACAACACACATTTACATGAAGAGAGGCTCAGAAGAATGGGATTTTACACCATTTCTTCTCTAATGTTGCTACTGTCAGTTCCGAGCAGGAAAAAATGTTGTGCATGGAACAGGCTTTTCTAAAGCCGACACGTCAGTGATTCATGCTGACATTTCTTCAACATCCCAAAACTTAACGCATCATGAAGCTGCATGTTTTTGCCTTTGCTGAACACTTCAGCCGCCCTTTGTCGGTGTTGGAGAGCTGTCTTATCTTGCTCTGATCTGATGAATGGAGTTGTTTTCTCAGCTGTGCATCAGTGTTTCCCGAGTCTCCTCGCTGGCTGCTCGCCACAGATCAGATTCCGCAGGCCAAGAGGAGCCTCCTGGAATTCGCCACCAGGAACGGCGTTTGCATGCAAGATGAGATCTACCCCGGGGAAACTCTGCTCTCAGGTACGGAAACGGTCACGATCAGGCTGTTGTTTTCATCTGAGCAGTAACGCAAAACAAGTCATGTCCTGCATCTTATTTTATTCAACATGTGGACCATTTAAATGGAAAACAACCCTTTCCTCCCAATGGAGACGCTTTTCTGCTGTCGTGGCACAGTAATTGTGTTTTTGACTGTTGCCTTTGGGCCTTTAGGCAGAGGAAAAATTATAACAGGCTCATAAACATGTTGGTTCAGCCTCCACCATGGAAAAAAAAAAAAAAGCTTTTCCAATTCAGACCCACCCAGTTACTGAAGTCAAGACTCAAATCAGCTCCTCACGCGATGCAAAGTTCAATATTTCGGCACCTTGATGTAAATACAGTTAAGTTTCTTAAAAGATTAAACAGCCAATTTATGATCTGAGATTCTTTGAATCTCATGACAATTTTAAGATGTGGTATTTCATAAGAAGCTGTCACTGAAAATGAGTTTATTAGCGACAGTTTATGGTAACGTGAAGTATTCCTAGACTGATTCAATATAATCCAGATTCTTTTAACTGCAGACAAAATGACACAGTTTAAAGACATCTGTGGAGTTCATTTGGAAATAATTACACAATGAAATCTCCCACAGAAAAGTTAGTCAAACCTTTGTTTATGTAGTACACAGGATATAATATTCCCTCACGTGAAGTAATCATGTAACCATTAACTCACACTTTGATTGTGGCTTGATAAAACCTACTTTCATATGGAACAAAACTCTTTTTTCATGTTTCTCTTTCATCACGAATGTCCATCCATCCATAATTAACAATGAAAACACAGCAGGCTCTCGATGATGTTTATTCTTAATTGTTGTTGTCACTTTTTACTCTCAACCTGTTTTTGTAGAGATAGATTCGGCACACGGGGACGACTGTCAGCCGAGGTACCATTCAGTTCTGGAGCTGCGCCGGACCCGGGTCATCTGGAAGAACTGTCTCATCCTCAGCTTCACTCTGTGAGTTCTTGTTCCCAATGAACTCAATTTCCATTAAATCATCAGAATGATTTTGCTCTCTCCTCATCCATTCCCCAGCTAAATTTGAACATTGCTGACCTTTAGACAGCTCAAATGTGTTTTGATAGTCTAGACTTGTGTCAAAGGTTCCAAAAAAAAAATTAAAAACCCCTCTCGTTTCTCGTCCAGGTTTATTGGAACAGGCATCCAGTACTGCTTCACCAGAAACCTGCACATTTACTCCACTAACTTCTACTTCAGCTACTTCCTGCGCGTGATCACCGGGGCACTGGCCTGCGTCTTCATCTGCCTGTCGGTCAACCACTTTGGTCGGCGTGGAATGCTGCTGCTGTCCGCCATCATCACGGGGCTGTCCTCGCTGCTGCTACTGGCCCTCACACAGTGTAGGTCTACGCCCGTGTGCCTCTCACCTCCGCCCTCCACAGACCAGGAGGGCCTCTGGGGGTAGACCTCGGATGGGAGCGAAGTGAGGGCCAATCGTTTTCACATAATCCCTGAGAATCAGAAGGCACCTTGTCGTTCACCTTGTTGTTCCTGGACGTTTACGCGTCATCCTGCTGCCCAGATGTTTGTTGCTGCCTTTTGAATCGGTGCCTCATGATTGGGGTCCCAGCTAGATGGAGAGTGACTGGATCAGCTTCCTCCTCCCATCGAAAGTCTGTCATATGCTGATTTTGCGATTGCAGCTCATGTTTTAGGCCAGAGGGAATTCCACCTCAGCCAGTTAAATGACTGTATTACTATAGCCCAGAAAGTCATTTCAATTTGTGTGTGTGTGTGTGTGTGTCAGACCTCCAGGGTGGCCTGGTGCTGGTGCTGTCCGTCGTGGGTCTGCTGTTCTCCCAGGCTCTGGCCATGCTCAGTGCCTTCTTTGCCTGTGAGGTGATGCCCACTGTGGTTCGGTGAGTGCTCCCGGCCAAAGCGACGAGGCCACCGGTGGACACTTGACCATCCTCAGATGTTTTTTTTTTTCCTTTTTCAGAGGTGGCTGCTTCGGCCTGGTGATGGCAGCTGGGTGCGTGGGCATGGCCGCCTCCTCCCTGATGGAGCTCCAGAATAACGGCGGCTACTTCCTGCACCACGTCATCTTCGCCTCCTTCGCCGTCCTCTCCGTCCTCTGCATCATGCTCCTGCCCGAGAGCAAGCGCAAGTCGCTGCCCGACTCCATGAAGGAGGGCGAGAGCCAGCGGCGGCCGCCGCTCTTCCTGTCGCGGCCCGACCGGGACAACCTGCCGCTGCTGTGCACGCGGGCCCCTCTGTCCGAGTACAACCCGGACAACTACTCCCGCCTGGTGTCCGCCACCAGGAAGATGTTGACGAAAGACAGCCTGCCGTACAGGATCGCCACGCCGGGCCATCCCCCGCTGCTATCGGACAGCGACGCACAGGAGCGAGAGGCTGAGACACAAAGGGAGGTCATAATGTAGCCGTCGTACCACTCGCCTCCCCCGTTCAAACTCGAACTCCTTCTAAAAAATACCTCAGTCCTGCTCTCAGTCTTCATTAAAAAAAAAAAGTCACAAGCTGGGAGTTACAGCTGAAGAACTGACCTCAGCTCGGACACAGTGCACTTTAGAGCACCGGCTCCACTTTTCTGCTGCACATCTGTCTCCCTGTTCTATCTATGTGCCCCCCACCCCCTCCCCCACTCACATTCATGTATTGTGCAACAAGCCATAAGTCTACTCCAGATCTGAGTAAATGCAAAGCGTCTCTGTAAAAACGCTCGTGCGGGCGGTTTTAAGCTGATAAAGACACCCTGAGAGAATCTCACTGACAATTTGTCGAAAAACATTTTAGCTCAATTGGCTCATCTTTTGGGAGGTATTCAGACCCACATGACGGACAAAGGGTTTTGTTGAATCAAATCTGAGGCGTGCGGATGCTGCTGGTTGTGCGAGAAGCAGCCCTTTGTCCGTTAATGGGTGACGTGTAGTTTGACAGAGTCTGGCCAAATACCTCACCGGCAGGGCCTTAGTGCTGAGAGGAGCCTGAGTGTCACCAGGAATCACAAGACTGAGGGCTCTGCAGGAAGCACGGGTCTCTGGACATCACGGTTCTCTGGGTATGGCTTCCTTAACAAGCCCTGTTAATTCCTATATTTAATAACATGCTGAGAAGTCTCTGAAGCACAAGAGTTAAGGGCTGAGAGGAGCAAGGCATGCCACGGACAAACGACAGCAGAGATGCTGGGATGTTTCAGAAGGCCGTCTAACTGAAGGGAGTTTTATCCTTATGGATTTAGGAATATATCTCTAATGTTTAATGCTGAGAAGTTGTGATGTTTAAGCTCCTACATCTTCCGACAGCATCACACGAACTGTATTTTCCTTAAAAGATTGACTTTTGCTTCTTTTGAGCTATGAGAAAATGTTTGTCAATGCAAAAAGGTCCTACCGATGCTAAGTTAAGCTTAGCACAGTTGTGCTGCGTCTGTCTGTTTTTATCCAATGAAAAACATTTCAAACAAATGTGGCCTTTTCTATGACTCGGACATTACACTTCACACCTCACACAATTAAATCAAGACTTGTTTCCCTTATCAATCTAAGGGGTTGTCATGTCTTGCTAAGAACACTAGATGGCGCTGTGCTTTTAAAAATATGTGTACTGTATACCAAAAGTCAGCTCATTCAGAGTTATTAATGCAACTTTGTGAATTTATTTAGCTAACAAGGGACATTTGTAAGAACAACCTTTATTTACAATACAATCTATTACATTAATATTACCTCATTGAAGTTTCCAAACTGCTTTTTCGTGGATGAAGAGATGAGTTGAAAGTTTGACTGGTCTAAATGAACAGACCAAACTTCAGAAAACCTCCTTTCAGCAAAGCTATCAAGTACAATTCACAGAAAAAACACAAGCTAAAACGTCTCTAAACCTTTTACAACCATTTAGTTACAGCTGCCCAGCCTACGGTTAGTGGTGCTGATCAGGAGCCCGGTGGGCTGTTCAGGAGATGCAGGCCTGGAGAGCCAGAGCCAGCAGAAGCACCGCCGCACTGACTGTGTGAACGGCGCCAGCATCCGGGTAGCCGAAGCTCGTCCTGCACGTGTTCTTCACGTCGTCGTACGGAATGGGAACATCATCTGGCATCTCCGCAGACATGCTGTCCCGGACCTGAAGTACAGAGACAGCACTGAGTATCACCCATTTCTGTCCCACCACAATTTAAGCTCCAATAACGGAATTTATTCAGATCTTTGGAGATTTCTTTTTGTGTACCTCTCATATTCATCTTGTAATGCTAATTTCCTCTGGTGCTTTTACGGCTACAACCATGGGTAAACTGCTAGTGTTTGGCAGTGAATGCTCACAATACAGAATAAAGTCACTAATTAACTAAATTTTCATGTTTATGGACATGAAAATGAGTTTGTTGGAAAATACACTAAGGTGCAAATGATTAGATTAGAAGAAGATTAAACCATTTCCATATTAAATTATGGTTTTAAAAAATGAACATGCATTGTTAGTTTTGAATTGATGTGAAAGTTAAAACAGTTAGCCTGGCTCTTACCAAAAGGACATCCAATTGTCCAGCCATCATTTCTTATGGTCATTTGCACACTGTGTTCAAATAGTTATCATTTGCACAAACCCTTGAAGTCTTTATGGACCCTTGAACTAAGCCTTTGTACTTTTACTACATATATTGATCATCTCATATCTCAACTTGTGGAGAAAGCTACAAAACAAATAATTATAAAAAACAGATTTATTCAAATTTTTTATAGATTTCGTCTCCCAAATTCTATAAAAGTGAATAAACCAAAAGTTACTGGCTTCATTGCTATGATTCATATGCAGTTTTTTTTTCAATTTTCTTGCCATCCTTTACAATCCACCTCATACTCATGACACAGGAACACTCTATTTTTTATTTTCTCACCTCCTCGACTTCTCTCATAACCCGGAGCAAGTTATTTCCAAGTGCGTCTTTAACTTCTTCATCGCTCCACCCCCTCCTCAGCAGTTCAGCCACCAGATTGGGGACCTTTGACACGTCCTCCAAGCCCACCGGTAGTCTGAGAGGATGTGTTGGTGAGAGAACACGTGATCTGTTACCATTATACATACAGCCTTCATGTCACAGTTTTAAGTGCTTGTTGAAAGAACTTTTTTGTCTTTCATCCCAAGTCTTCAGTGTCATAACTTTCCGTAAGATAAGGCCTAAGTGTAAAAACTAAATTTACTATAATTCTAAGGGAAAAAACATAACTATTGTCTGGCACAGAGAAACTTGTTGCCAAGTTGTGTGTTATTTTCAATTGCGAATACGTCATTCATGTGGGATAAAAATAGTTTTCAGCAACAACTTCATTTTATAACTTTATAATCAAGTTAATATAACAGGCTTGCCTCGTAACTCCATCATAATCTCCTCCAAAACCGATGATACCTGACCCTGCAACTTTCTTTATGTGGTCAAAGTGATCTGCAAACAAAGTAGTAAACTTGAGATTATAGTGGATGGATTTTAAGAGAGTGATAAATGTTAATCTTTGTCATATTCACAGCAACTGCAAGGGTCATAACTGTTATTTACCAGCAACATCTGAGAGCGTGGCTGTCTTGCTGCAGGTTACATAATCATTGTAGAAGTTCACCATCACGATTCCTCTGGTTTGGTTCTGGAGAGACACACAGAGAAACACTCAGCGATGGAGAATCTATGATCCCTCATGAATGGAAGAAAGTTGTCCTTTCTGCTCTGTTAGGCAGAAAACTATACTGAGTGAGAGCTCAGAAGAATGACTGGGAAAATTCACAATATAAATCCAAATAAAAATAATAAACTCTTCTAGCTTACCTGTTATAGAGAACACCATCTGCTTAATTTATCCAACACTTTTATGTGTTTCTCATCACATAATATAATTCTACCTGTAAATTGCAATCAAGCATGTCACATGCATTTAGAAGATATGCTGATCCGATGGTGTCATAAAAAGCTTTTATGGGTTTGTTATCTGAATTTACAAACAACTCGATGTTTAAAGTTTTCTACAGCTTCAGGAAACTGATGCCATCTGTTGATACATATTGCTATTGCTTGCAATTTTATGTAAACTTTATTCATTTGAACTTCCAATTCAACACTTTCACACACAACAGCAACAGCAAAGGTGTTTTTGTAAAACATCCGGCATCTGGACACCAGTAAGAGTTTCAGGTTGAAACTTGGCATGTAATAAAATATAATAATTTGTTCAAAATTAAATAAATAAAACGGTAATGTCTGACAATGACTTAGAACGAACAAAGCATCTTTTGGTATTAATGAAACATTATGTAGACAAAAAAAGGGAGGGAAATGCTGATAATCTTTTTCAGGAAACCATTTGAGCACTTTCACTTGTCATCAGTGTGGTAATCATGGTTTCCTCTTCCACCTCCAACTCTCAGACTCACCACTCTGATGAGAACATCATCTGGAACATTCCTCTTGTGTGGACAGACAGTGTATGCGGATGAGTGGCTGAAAATGACTGGAGCTTTCGAAATGTCCAGCACCTGGTTCATCACTTTTTCGGTGACGTGAGCCAGGTCGATCAGCATCCCGAGGCGGTTCATTTCAGCAATCAGTTGCTGTTTTAGAAAAGAACTTTGGTGATTATCATAGTAACAATCATTTTAGAAGTATGTTTTTAGAGGCGTTTCCTTCTTTCTGGCCTGACTGTTTTGGTCAGATGGTTTAAGACGGGACTACTTCAGCAGACTGACCTCAATTCATTGACTTGTTGAATATAAAAATGCTGAATTCTCTTCATCCCCCATCACATCAGCACATGAGCATGTCAATAAAGTGTCTACAGATATTGCTAAACGTGTTTGTCTTAACGTCCTTACATAAGAAAGGTTTGGAGCAATAAGTTCTCTTTAACTCATCCTTTCCCATTATAAAAGTGCAATATAGTAATTTCTATTAAGCTTTGCTACACAATAAAACACAGTAAATCACTACTTTATATCTCACAGAATGAACAAAGTATGCAAATAAAAGTTTTTTCCACTTGTAAACGCCTTTATATTTCACCAGCACAGAAATGTCAAATACTCAGACCAGAAGTGAACCTGCCTGCTGTTTTTTTCAGACTAATTGGTCCCCTCTGAGGGGGTAATTAGCCTTTTTCTTTTGGTGACACTGACCTTGCCAAAAGGTGACAGACCATTGTGTTGAGATGGTTCTGATCCAGTGTCAACAAGCCAGTTATCTGCCCTGGCAGGAAAAATAGTTACAACATGACAAATAGATTATTTACCTGCTCAGAATAAACATAGTTAATGTTTGAAAGTGACAATACCTCCTGAGACCTTTCATCGTCATATGAGGACATTGCATTTTTGTCTCGCTTTACTATGATACTTTTCACCTTTGACCTCTTAGCCCCATAGTAGACGCTGTTAAACACTACTGTTTGAAATCTAAAGTAAAATGGTTTTGTACATTTTCAACAAATCATGCTCTTATTGTGCAATTGAAATGATGTAACTAAGTAATTTGGACCGTCAGAACCAAATAGCAAATATTTAATAAAAGACACGTGTCACACCTGGGGGAAAGGTTGGTGTTTTTGGTCTTGTCTCCATGTTGTCTTGTCATTTCCTGTTTTATTTTGAAAGATGAATCCCCTTGTTTCAGGTCACTTGCACTTCCTGTTGTGTTCCCAGTCTGATTGTCTCCTTGATTACCTATTGTCTGCACCTGGGGATCCCTTCCCTCATGTGTTTAAATAGTCCTCGTCTCCCCTTGTCCCGTTCCGGTGTATTGAGTTCCATGACCACAGTTGTCTTGATCCCAGTTACAGTTTCCTTGTGAGTATTTCTTTGTTACTTTGTACCTTCCCCTTAGTCATGTTGTTTTGATACTTTGTTCTCAGCCTTTGTCTTCCTCGTAAGAGTGATTATATTTTGATACTTTGTTCATAGTCTTGTTTATTGTTTTGCTACTTTGTCTCCACTCTGAGAGTGCGCCTTTTGTTTAATAAACCTCTTTTGGAACTAACCACCTCTCTGCGCCTGAGTCCTCCCTAAACCCCAGCCCTCGTGACAACACGAACAAATATAAATATAAACAAATACAAAGATAAACCCACTGAGCCTATACAAAGAAAAACTACCTGTACCTTGACAAAGTCTAGTTATTAAACTTATTTGGTCCTACCAATCCCATATATCCTGAAAAAAGCAAAAATGCACACCAAATAAAAGCTTGGGTCTCAGGAGGGAAAAGAAAACTGCAGTGATTTTACAAATATCAGTTTTCATCTCACACATTTTTGTTTTCATTTAAGATCTCAGAAAGAAAGATGAGACCTGTAAAGCCCTTACAAGTTGGCCTAACAGAAATCAAATTGACACATCTACAGCCAAGTTATTTCCAATTGTACTCCGGTCAGTGATAAAAACGTGACACACCTTGGAACGTTTATTTTGTTACACTACAGCACTATTTTTCAGGGAGGCAGGATGAAGGTGACAACGTTTCCTGTCAGCTATCTATAGTAACTTTAGAAGGGTGAAGCTGTCTAACTTGATCAGGCAGAGATTATCAGAACCAACTTGACTACTCAGAAAGTGATATGGTGGCACATCAGGCCTGCAGGAATTCCCCGGACTCTCCTCAGATAAGACAGTTAACAGGCTTAACTGAAACTTTTATGACAGTTTGGTTAACATTTTCAGAAGCCTCCCCTGTTATTGCTCAACACTGATTGACAATGATCCAGAGTAACTTGGTGTGTATGTAAAGCATCGTCATGTTTTCTAATTTGAACAAGCTGTGCTGATAAGAAAAACTTTCAGTAAATGTGCAGATTTTTCAGCAAAAAATCAAAGATATTTGTAATTTTTGCTCTTAATTATTAGAGTTATCTTAAAAAGCTACATTTGCCTTGTTCTTACCAAGGTGTGTTACAGGAGTGTGTGAGGGTGAGGTAGCGGACGCCCAGGTGATACATGGTGCGCAGGGTACCCAGGCTGCTGTCCAGGGAGTGACCGCCCTCCACCCCGATCAGACTGGCTGTCTTATTCATGTTGAAGGCATCCATGATCTCTGTGCAGGTGTGAAAGAAAATCATTTGTGACAGAAGAGAACGGGTATGGGCACAGACACATAAAGTAGTGGTACTATTCCTTTGGATCAAAGTCTCACCGTCACTACTGGTGGCAAACATGAAGGTTTCTGGGTATTTCTGACACATCCTGTGAACTACATCTATCTGCTCCAGCGTTTGCCTCACAGCATCTTTGTACTGGGTCTCACAGGGCACATAAGCCGACCAGAACTGAGAGAAAAGCAAAGACATCAGCAAAGAATCAACATCAAAATCTAATCAAAGCCTTTTTGTCATTTAGTCAATTCTTCATTCACAATAGCAAATCCCTTTTACTGAAAGCATTGTTTTCTCATCACAGAGGCTCTCATGACTTCAGGATGAAACTAGCTAAATTCACTGTTGAACTTAAAGTTTTCCTTAAACTGGGACCTTACTGGCAAACCTAATTTGCCTTATAGGCAAATTACTACTTGTAAAAATGTGAAACTTGATGACAAATCGTCTCTTCTCAATAACACAGACATGTATTTTCCACTGCCATGACCCTGAATCAACTACAAGGTACCACAATAAAGAATTTTTCTAATATCTCATTTGCACTGACAATACTGTCTGAATGCTCCTCAGCACAATCGTTCACCTTACTTTAATTCTGTATACTTTGCTGCAAAGGAGGAGCTAAAGTCATTGCTGGCTTAGCAACAAGACACCATTTCAGTGTGACACATAGAAATGCATTTTGCTGATGAAACATAAATAGTATTGGGTCAAATTGCATTGAGTCAGATAACTGAGTCCAAAAATAGGTGCTAGTGGAAGGAACTGAATTGAAAAATAACTTATAAGATATTTTAAAAGTCTCAGTAGCAGACAAAGCTATTAAACATAACAGATTATTACATGTTTCTGATGACATATACATTTGTGCTTTGTATGTAAGATACTAATCTACAGTGAAATTAAGGGTAGCCGTATATTGGTAACAAAAGGACATAATTGTGCTACAGTTGGATTTGTAACCAGATTCCTGCTATTCATCTGCTGTTCATCATTTGATCGGAATAAGACATTTTGGCAGATACACCTCCCACCCTGGTTATCTTCAGAAACTAAATCTGAATGAAAAACAAACTAGATAAAATGCGAATCCAAGGCCAGATTTAGACAATGAAAAAAGAAGAGAGGGGATCTGGAGTGGCTGGCCACACCAGCATCGGCAGACCAACATGGAAATCAGTCATCACAGCAGTTTGCACAGTTGTATCATCACTACTCTTTCTAAAATGGGATGAAGGGGCCAGCAAATAAGAAATGCATTGGCCTTGATAGGATGGAGTCCTTCACTTTTCGTCGGTACCCTCTGCTCTGCATTTACCTGTGCGCCAAGTCGTCCTTCCTTGATCTTTGGGATGTTAGTGTGTGTTGTTGCCAATGTGTTAAGATCCACTTTGTTGAGCTCATTGTTGAATTGTTTCCGAAGCTGCCAAGGCAGGTCATTGTGGCTGAGGGGGGAACAAGCATAAAGGTCATAGCCTGAAAGAGATTTTCCTTAAAACTTGAATCATCATTTTTAATTTGAGTAATAGAGAGTGAAGTTGTTTGGTTTGCTCAACAATCATAGTGTCTTTATTTCTTGCACTGTGGCGCTCTCCTTCTGATTGTGACATCTAAATAGAAGAAAGATCTTAAATCACACAAAAAGGTTTAATTAGATTTTCACATACCCATCAATTAGAGGTGTCTCAGACATCAGCTGCAGAGCTCTGGTCATGTTCTGGTCCACAGCCAAAGCAATGGCGCAGGAACTGATCCACAGGGCCAAACATGAAGTCTGGATAACCCTGGTTTGCATAGCTTTTAAATTCAGATAGACACAGAATCCTAAAAACTGCTGATAAAAATGATTTTATCTCTCACGGTTAACGGCCTTTAATTTTGTGCAATGGATTAGTCTAGCTTTTCTTTCAGTTTTCTATTTTTTCAGTACACTGATGCCTTTCAATGTCAGTTAATCATTCCTCGTCTGTCCGGAGTGGTGTTGGAGCCTCAGCTGTCACGAATGCACAATCACAGCTTAAGTATTTGTACTGGCTAGTTTGTCATGTCATCCTGGTTAATGTATAATTTGAATCTTGATTGCTTTTTCTAAAGTCCACAACCATAGCGGTTATGCACAACCATGAGAGAAATGTATCTTCAAACTCTTTCTGTAGCCATAAATGTATCTATCTGTGTCCTTCAGCTATTCTTTGCAAATTATGCCTCGGGAGGTTGAATGTGAGCAGGTTGAAATCCAACTCAGCAACCAAAAGAAAAAGATGATGAAAGAAAAATGTCACATCTGCAGAAAATGTATGTCATCTTGAGAATATATTAACTCGACACAAGTCAAGCATCAAGCCAGCTAACAATGTATCCAAGCCCACACAAATACAGCCATGAAAATGTTTCCTTGAAGAGCACTACCCTCATCCAATCTGAAATTAAACAAAAGACTCAAACATGAAGGATATATATTAAGTATGTTTTTATTACTGTTCCCTGTACACGTGCAGAACACATGTAGTAGATCACAACTTTAAAAATGTTACAACAAAAGTAATTAATGTGTCTCACAACAGTGGATTTATTCAAATTACTGCAGATGTTTCCAGTCAAGTCCTTCGTATGCTCCTCTTATTAATAAATATATATTTTGAACTATTTTAATTAACTCTATAATAAATATATATTTTGAACTAAATTTACTGACATGAAACACAAGGCTGCTGTATTTATTTCAGTCATGGCTATTTATTTAACAAAATTTAAACAAAATTTTTTAATAATAAAAAAAGCCATTGGCTGAACTTTAGTTTTCCCTCCTACAGTTTTATAATGTGTCAGGGAAAAGACTTCCTCTTTTGCCCTCCACAGCATTTCTGATAATGGCTGGTTATAAACATTAGGCCCCGTAGAAAAAGGAAATATGGAAGAAATTATAGGAACTGGGACAGATTGTGAGAATCATGGGGCAGTGAAAGTGCAAATCAAGACAACAAATGAGACATGATTAAAACTATCCAAAACACGCCAAAGTGCAATCTTTGTTTGGGTTTGAATCAGGGACAAAGTCTCCAGACTACACAAAGTAGTGAAGTGAAGGATAAAATCACAGGTTGATGGTTCTGTAGTGGAAACCCTGTGTCATAACAAACACTTTTAGATTTCAATGGACAAGCTGTACACTCAAAGCCGGGTTTATGTAGACAATCAGATACACAACAACTGATATGACACCCTTGACGTATCCCTTATGAGTGGGTTTACTACCCCCATCAGCACCAGCGCTATCTTCAAGGCTTTCCGACAATCTGCAACCAGTTTACTGGCAGAATGAATTGCATAAGAATTGTGTTACTATGAATATGGTTCATGCAAACATTACAACACATTTATAGAACATAGTTGATAATTATACTAATCTGACACAGCACAGGGCTAAAGCTGACAACATCTGTGAGAAATTATTTACGTGACTAATATATATGTTCATAATTTTGAACGATTCACTGCAAAGGCACAAACACCCAGAGGGGTCTGTAGAACTCCCGTCGATACCTCATGCCTCACTGGAAGCCATACAGTACAGCATAACGTAAAGATGTCTTTCAACCATTTCAGTCGTATTCTTGTAATACAGACAGGACTTGTATTATTAAAAAGGATGTAGAGCATGCCATTTAGATTCTTTAAAAAGTGAACATTAACAAAACAAAAAGGCAAGTTTAAACTTTTTAAAAGAAAAAACAAACCGTAACCCAGCTGTTGGCTCTCGGTCCTTCAGATCATAGAAGCCTAACAGCTTGAATACGGGCGGCTGGACTTGTCATCTGATGTGCTCCAAATTAGATTTATAGGCTTAGACTTAACTTTATATATCCCTTGGGATGAACAAATTCAAGATTAGACCGAAGTACTGCTCAGAGAATGTGTGTCTCACACAACTATCGCATTTTTTCTTTGTTCCATCAGTCCTGCTCCACTAACAATTTATTGGCCTTTATGGAGTTTGATTTGTAATTGAGTTTTTGTATCTGGTAAAAGTTCAAAATGACTTAAAGTTTTTTATTGGGAGGTACTAGAAAAAACATCAGCTGGCTGACGCCCACTTGCACAGATTCATCTATATTCCCCCGTCCTGTTTCCGGAAAGCTTTTTGTGGCCACCATTTGGCCTTTCTCACAGATAGAAAAGGCTCACAGAGACAAAGCAGAGATAGAGGGTAGCACTGAAAGAGATTTAGGAAAACGAGCAAAACTTTTAAAATAACAGGAGTCGGATATGGCCAGATTGGATGTCACAGAGACCTTTCATGGCATTTCATTTCCTGGACACCTGCACACACAGGATTCCTTACAACAGGCTCTTGAATTTCAGTTTCGGGACACGGACATCCTCATTGTGTCTTATCCAAAGTCAGGTAAGAGGAGACGGCAGAGGTCAGGGTACGTCGCACCCGGCCTTCTTCGTCTTGTAGTTTAATGAGTGTGCACACGTCGGATGGTTCAGCAGATGGTTTGGGGTTAGAGCTGGGACTAGTTAGCGTAGTGTCTGATCGATAAACTTAACTCCTAAAGATCCAGCTAAACATACATGCTAGAAATGCTGTTATTTTTGTCTTGCTATTTGATAGGGAACATAAAGTGATGTCCATCAAGCAAAACTGTAACACTGAAGCTAGAAGAAAAGAGCAATAAGCAAATGGTCTGTTATATGCATATCATAGGGAATTAATAAAGTCTGGCACCACAGTTCAAAGAAAACAAATTAGTGTACTGTCTGGGTCTTAAAGCGCTGGGCCTTCAAACAAAGTACTGTTTTTTTAAAGTCCAGTCAGCACCTCTTTCATTTTTCTCAACAGGCACCACATGGATGCAAGAAATTGTGACTCTAGTATCCAATAAAGGGAACCCCCACATATCCCAGACTATCCCGAACTGGACCCGAGCTCCCTGGTTGGAGCAGTATTATTTTGCTGCCATGCTGAAAGCCTCATCCAACACACCCAGACTCATCACCACACACCTGCCTCATCACCTGCTGGGACCTGCCCTCCAGGGCTCAAAGGCCAGGGTCGGGTTTAGAATTTATTTATCACATTTATCTTATATACTCAGGGTTGTTCCTTTCAGATGTGTGTGTGTTTTTTCCATATGTTCTATAGCAAATTCAACCAACTTCTCTTCTTTATGGTTTGAATTACTGCCGTTGTCTTATTTGACCATTCCTCCAAGGATCATAACAAGCTAGAATTTAGGATAAACTTGGAAGAAACATGCTTTAAAGCTGCATTAACGCCTCTTAAGGGTTGTGGACACCAATACATTCAGTCCCTTAATTCTTAAGAAAATACCAACTTTCCAAGATATGATGCAATAAAAACTGTAATGTCTTTGTTACTGGTTCAAACATGCTGATAGTTTTGCTTTGTACCTTCACACAGGTCATCTTTGTGAGCAGAAATCCAAAAGATGTTGCGGTGTCCTATTATCACTTCCACAAATTGGCTAATTTCCTTCCTGAAACGGGTTCCTTTGAACAGTTTGTTAATCAATTCCTGGATGGCACATGTAAGTTGACACAGGGAAAATGTCGTCTGGTGTTGTTTTAGTTTTTTTGTATTTCCTATTTTGCTGTAAATGTGACAGAACGTCTCTTATTGTCTTCAGTGCATTATGGCTCTTGGTTTGACCATATCAAAGGCTGGACCAGTCAGGCTGCAGATCTCAACCTGCTTCACATTACTTATGAAGAGATGTCAATGGTAAAGGCGGATCTGTTAATTACATAAACTTTCCAATAGTTTAAAATGCAATCTTTTTATTTGGAAAAATCAAAATGAGAAAAAAATGAGAAAATACAAAAATAGAAAAACAAATACAAAAACAATGTAATACCCAAAATGATGAGCACAAAAACAACTTGAGACACAAACCAGGAGAAACTTTAATGTGAGCTTTTTTTTCTTCCTGAACTGAATGATCAGGACCTGAAAGGCGCCATAAAGAAGGTAAGCTGTCTGCTGCAGTGTCCTCTGCTGGAGGAGGAGGTCAGCAGCTGCATGAAACACTGCAGCTTCAACTGCATGAAGGACAATAAAATGATCAATTACTCCCTCATCCCCGATGAGATACTGGATCACAGCAAGGGCTGCTTCATGAGAAAAGGTGGGTTGTTTGAACTTTGCACTTCATTGAAGTCCCACATTCTTGCCGTGTCTCTCCCTGCTTTTATGTTTTATTCTGTTTAAGCTTGTGTTGTGTATTCTTTGAATAACTGAAGACACAACCGAATGGATTACAGACTACTGTGTATTTATATCGAAATACAGAGAAATTGATGAAGGTCATAATAAAACACAGTTATGTGATACAAAGATAATATTTGCATTTAACATGCAGAGAAAAGGCTCTTTTAAATTGCTTTCTTGATGCCTCAGTTTGAACCCACTTTTGCCTCTCATTGTATATTACCATTTTGTCTCTTCCCCTTTGCTTTTTTTTGCAGGCCAGATTGGGGACTGGAAAAACATGTTCACAAAGGAGCAGAATCAACATTTTGAAAGCGTGTATAGGTCCAAGATGCAGGGCTGCTCTTTGGAGTTTGTGTGGGAGAGGCAAGAGTCAGAGAACAAAAGCACCTGAGAAGGCTGACACAGGAATGAAATCAGAAATGGTACATCCTGTCAGAGAACGATGGGAATAAAGCATTTTCTGTTGTTTCCAGTCCTGCTAATATTCAGTAAACTCGGGACTGAAATCTTTATAACCATTCAAGTTAACTGTAACCACTGCATGATATTTTTTGCTTTATAGTTTGTAACTGTCTTGTTTTCATTGGCACTTCTCTCTAAATGTCCCAATATCATTTTCCACTTTGATAAGCTTAAGGGGAAAGTCACGTTTCTTTAATAATAATTACAAGCGAAGGAACTGGCAGTTATGTCAACACTACAACAATGATCAGAAGGGGAAGGACGGGTTAAAGGTTTTCCATAAAAAGCTTGACGTCCAGAGGGCTGAGCCGTCCTTGTGTGTCATCACACACCCAAAGAAAAGTGTCCGTACCCCTGCAGTTTCCATGCACTGGTGCTTCTAATGAAATCCCATTTAGTTTATCCTCTCAAGCAGCGTACATATACAGTGTGTTGTCTGATAATAAACTTTCATATTTGGTTTAAAGACGCAGCTCTGATGAATGAAATTAGCATGGATTCGCACATGATATCTGATTAAATGGGAGTCCCCAATGATTATTTGATTCAACATATGTGTCAAAACAATTTAGAGGGTTTGGAGCTCTCTGGTATCTACGCTATGCAATACAATTTCTGTAAAATTGTTGTTTTGCCAACATAGTGAATGAGTCTTAGAAACAAACAAAACAAAAACAAAAAACAAACAAATTTAGCTGATCGAAAACTCCCAAAGTTAAGATGAATGCTACATCCTACAAAGTGTATTATTTATTTATTTATTTGTTATTAGGAGTAAAGAAGTAGTCCCTGACAGCACAAGCAATGCAGCCTAATCCCATAAAAGGGTGTGAAGTTGCTCACATCATGCAAATAAGGGACAAAAGTTGCCTTGAATTGGTCTTCATTAATCAACTTGACAAAGTCTTCTAACATCCTGTTGTATCCGCTTCTTATAAACACATGTGTAATAGTTCATGCTTTTTGACGTGCATGCACACTTACAAGTTTCAGTCATGTGAGAAGTGTCTTCACACTTTTCCCGCCTCTAGGACTCAGCTGGGGGGAAGGCGGTTGAAGGGCAAAGCTTGCATCTGTTAACTACCCCAGACCAAAAGGATACAAGAACAAAAAAGCCAGATTGTCTAAGTGTACAGTTACAATCTAAATCATTAGAAATCCTAACTTATGGGGTTTCACAGTTAATGATATCTTCATCAGTAAGAGCAAATGAATTCCTTTTGTCTCACTAGAAAAATCCAATGTTTTCAAGCAAAAACATTTTTAAAAAAGCACATGGTGACAAAACTTCAACAAACAATGCGAATCCAACATAAATCCTGCCTGCTTCACAAATATTTGGTTACAGAACTTTAATTTCAGGCAGCCTCTAAACATTCCTTTGAACTATCACTATGTTTCTGCAAGGTACAGATCTGTACGGATCTGTTGACCTATTGAAACTCCTTCCTTCCATATTCTATTTTTGTTAAAAATCTTACTGCATTCTTATAAAGGTTTTACATGCGCTTCAACCCAATAAGAAGTTGATCAAAAAGACTCCTACCTTGTTCTATGACCACTTATCTATGTGCCAAAAGAGAACAGACCACCTCCCCAGTTAGACTTTAGATCAATTTGCCGTAGTTCAGCTTAGTTTAACTTCCTGTGTCTCAGCACCGATGTGTTTTAGTAAAATCAGTGTGAAAAATAGACTTTATGGTTTTAAGGGATTTATCGCACATTGTAATGGTGCTGCAAAATAATTCAACCCTCAGTACCAGAAAAAATAAAGCAGCCACAAAGTACAACAAAACCTCCATTGTGTTTCAATTGAAGGTCTGTGATGAGTTCCTGGTCTTTTTGGCTTAAGATAAGCATCTGTAAGAGAGTGCTCTGGTAGGAAAATCTGCTAGACAATAACAAAAAAATGTGTTGAATCTTAGCAGATTTGCAATTCTATGTGTCTGCCCCTTATTTTCCTTTCATACACAATGTATGAAAACTAAATTATGTGCTAAATATGCGCACAGTAATAGAAAACAGCAATCACTGGAAAGTGACAAAGCTATTGGATTTTAAGTCTCTGGGGCTGATGGCAATTTTTCATGCTTTAGCACAATCACTTGAACATCATTTTTGACCTTGACTGTCTTGTTTTATGGCGATACAGGCTGTGTTTTATTATGTATCGAATATTAGAGGAAAGGTCCTGCAGAGAATAGAGTGGTCAGGTTCAAGGTGAGAACTGGGTGTTGTACAGCTGCTTCAGCCGCTGACGTGAGACAGGAAGGATGTGAACATATCTGCGGAGCAGATCCTGAAAGCATGCTGACCTTTTCTGTCCTGATGCTATATGGCAACATGACAACCCACTAGAAGATACTGCCAAAGACGGTTGTGTCCACTGCGAACTTCTCACCAGTGCTGTCTTTCATAACATCAGAATGACAGTAAAGAAATAAAAGAACAAGTGCTTTCATATTACATGAGTCCTCTCAAAAGAGATTCATTCTCTTCTGAGAGGTAGGGTTAATGAGATCTCCCACATGAAAGGAGATTCAGCCCTTCTTTTTTTTTGTCCTTGGTTCATTTCTGTGCTGGCAGACACTTTGATGTCTAAAATCTGGATGCATATATCAGATGCTTCTTACCGTTTCATGTGGGTTTTTGTGTAATAACATATTTTGTAAAGAATTTATTTTGTAGTGGGGCTGGGAATGGTCTCCTGGTTGTATTTGCTGTAGGCTACCAGCAGAAATATGAAAACTTGTGATAAACATTTGAGTCACATTAAGGGACTGGTAATGAGACCAAGAGCTCTGAAGGGAGTCATAGCAGGTGGTTGTTCCCTGGACAGGAGGAGGTGTGACAGTCTTGGCATTTGCATGGCATTTATTGCCCGGTAGCTCCATCTTCTTTCTATTTTCGTTTTAAAAAATGAGTGGGCGCTTAACTGTTGCAGATGAGGGATAACCCCACTTGAATTTAGAAAGAAAACAGCGAAGCAACTGTCTGGGTGTGCAACCTCTTAACATCTGAGAAAATAAACCCTGTGCCATTGCTTCTAAATGGACACAGACATAAGCACTGACATAAATAGAGTTTTTTTCTCCTATTTTCATTTACTTTCTATTTCAAGCACCTGTGCTTGTCTTGGTGGCAAAGCAAGACAGCTCTAAAAGGCTATTTGGCTCCTTCCTATTGTGTCTTTCTCTTTTTACAGGACAATTTCTCTAGTTAGAACCAGGAGGGAACTTCTTTAATAGCATTGCTTGGGTTACAGCTACCTTGTAATGTACATGATGACCAGCCTGCAGGGTTTCCAGATGACATGCTACCAGTTCTATGGATGCAGGGCATCTTAAGAAGAGAGAGAGAAAGAACAAAAGAAGGACTGACTTTATCATCAAAAGCAGCTGTCTGAATTCAGCTTTTAGACCAAGCACATTTAGTCCAACATGTACATACCAAAACTGCGTCACTGCTGGTGTTGTGACCTCAGCAAACGCTCTGAGGAGGCGTGGAACCACAGAGTACACTCTGAGACTGGTAGAAAGTAATGGTCTTTGACAGCAGTATTAATATTTCAGATGCTATAGAGGGGAACCTCCTACATCCTGATCTGCAAAAAAAAAAGGACTTCTCTCATTTTATTTAACTTTAGACAACAAAGGTCAACACTCTGAATGATTCTGGGCACACTTCACTAAGCAGCTGAAAAGATAGTCCGCTCAAAACATCTCTGTGTTCTCTCATTTCCCTAGACTGGTGACAAATCGGACTCGAGGCTCTGATGAGGAACTATGCGGAAAAGTCTAAACCTCTTAAAAAAGTCTTAAATTAATGCATAGGAGAAACTGACAGTCAGGGATCCGGTCATGGTCATAACTAATGTTATCCATCCATCCATCCATTCATCCATGATCGGCACCGCTTATTCCCTAATGGGGGCGCGGGGGAACTGGAGCCCATCCCAGTGGTCAATGGGTGAGAGGCGGGGTACACCCTGGACAGTCCGCCAGTTCATCACAGGGCCTAACTAATGTTATATATATCTATAATTTGCTTAATTATATTTACTTCACATGTAGTTATTAAGTCTGAAACTTAAGTTTAACAGTTTATACACTATGTTTGCCTTTTTTATAAATCTTGCTGTAGTTCAAAGGATCTCATATTTGCTGTTATTGATATTATATTTGCTGTATATTAATACAACTTTGTGTTTGACCTAGATTGGATTTGCTGTTAACTCACTTAACTTGTTCAAAAGCATGATACCTTATGAAAACATGGGTGGTGTATTTAGAATAAATAATCAATACCCTCTGATAACTGACTTAAACTGCTTGTCTCATAGTATCAATGTTTAGAGGAAAGCCTGTGCTTTTTGATTCATGTAGATATGACTTTCCCGATAGCAGAGGCTTCCCCTTGAAGAGCAGCATTTCCATTGTTAAACCTGTTGATGAAGGGATCTGATGAAGGGATGGTATCTATGTGAAGCAAACTTAATCATAAAAATACAACATTTTTAGCTAACGTACCACACACTCAAACATATTGCCAGATATTCTTTATTCACACTCTGGCTGGTCAAAAAAGGGGGAAAGAAGTGAAAGATAGTAGTATTATTGGAGCTTAGTTTGTATTGGGTGGAGGTACTCACAGAAAATTTATTTTTTGTGAGTCTCTTAATGGTGGAGAGAGGGGGCTCTTTCCCGATAGCGCTTGGTAGGTGGGCCATAATCAGATGATGTTCCTCACAGGAATTAACTGAGTTTTACAGAAAAAGTCCTTCATGTGAACCTAGATATTATTAACTAAACCTTTTTTTTTTAAAGATTCATTAGACTTGTGGAGACCTCATCACAAAGAGTTTAGTTATTCATCCCACTTCAATAGAGTAATTATGCATGGGGATCATTTAGCCACATGGCTGCACCCTCACAGGAAAGTGGGCATGTAGCTGGGATAACCACAAAAGCACAAGGGAGAATGCTTAATAAGGTTTAATTTGGGGAGGGGGGGAGGGAGTATAGCCAAAGGTTGAAATGAAACATGGGTTGTGTTCATGTCTTCATAGAATAATCAGTGTGCAGAGCTGGACCTCAGTGCATGTTGGAACTCCACAGAGAGGATACATCAGGAAAAATATTCAAAAGGGAGTTAAAAGGGAGCCACAGCCCAAAATGAACACAGTATGATGGTTTGAACACTTTTTTTTCAAGTTTCCAAGGTTAGGCTGAGGCACAGTCAGACAAGGCTGATCAACAGCAGCAGAACACAGCTGCCAGGATAGAAGCAGAAGCTGGACAATAAAGTCCTGAGCAATTTCTGTTATGTGTTGAGATTATCCAACCTCAACTGAACATCTCTTACCAAAAATATTTGATAGATGGATTAGTTGTCAAGGACGTTTCACTGTTGTGAACACACTGTTTCCCTTTAGTCTCAGAACTTTAAAGAAATTTGTGATCAGGTGGTGTTTTAATTGCTTATCTATTCAAACTTGCAAGTGTTTCAGGGTATCTAAATCCGACACTGAAAAGATTCATTCATAGCATGTCTGACAAGTTAAATTCCCTTTCGAAAGTTTCACAAATGAAAGAGTATCATCATATAAGGGGAAAGATGGAAGAAATGTTGGAGACAGTAATCTGATTCCCCTTAGGTAATCAACAGTTTCATATATTCAAGCCATCTTCAAAATCCTCTGAGCCATTATTAATAGCTTAAATAACTCAGTTTCATGAGATGAGAGTGATAAAGAACATCTGCCAATCTGTGCCCCAAGCTTGTTTGTCCTCATGTAACTCTTAAAAACACCCAGAGGAATAAAACTGTCTTAGAATTTTCTCTCCCTTCTCATCTCAAATCCCACTGTATCGACTTGACAGGCAGATGTCATCATACTACTTTTCAAGGTACATGCTGCCGAGACAGTTCCTGATTCACTGCGGAGTGGATGCACCTGCCAGATGAAGACACCGTTCAAGTGGCATTCCTCACCGCAATATGTAAAGTGAACAAACTATAAGTTGCGTCATCTGATTTTCGCCCTCTGCTAACTTTCCTTTTAAGCGTTTGACTCCACACAGTAAAAAGTTGTTCGAAATATGGGGCTTTCAAGTTCTCTTTTTCAAAATGAAACGTGTGACAGTGTGGGCACAGATTGTTATTTTTAAAATGTCCTGCAGGACAACCTGCTTTCTTGCTTGACATCCTGTCTCTTGTCAAAAGGCGTTGTAAAGTGTGTGGGAAAAAATCATATGAAGAGAAGAAGGCAAACACTTGGTTCAACTAAGAATATAAAATCCAAATGTCAGTTGAAAACAACTAGCACCAAAGTCCAATTTAAGGGGCAATTATGTTGTGCTTCTGTCTGGTGCACCATGTATTTTAGTCAAAACAGCCAGATAAATTGCAAATACACTGAGTCAGTAGAAATCCTGATAGATTCATTTATTCTTTGGCACAGATGCAACTTTTTATCAACATAGCACAGCAGTAATCAACTCTAATTCTGAGCAATTTGTAATAGAAGACACAAAAAAGAAAGCTCAAAAAGATGTCAAAACAAGAGTGGTGGAGGCTCTATGGCTGCCACGAGTACATCTTGGCCACTGCAACAGAGCGCAGAGCAGACGACTGCTCCGTGTCTCCCCTGATGACGCTGTGGATCCAGGGCAAGTATGAGGAAATCTTCATGTAGACTCCATACTTGTACCTTGAGCAGGATTTATCGTAGGAGAGGATCCCTGCAGCGTAAACATCTCCCGTTTGATTGTCCGTCACCACCAGAGCACCTCCTGCGTCCCCAAAACAGACGTCCAAAGAAATCCATTTTCATCAAGCACCATGTTCTCAGTCCAATTATCATCTTTTCCAATTCTTTTGTGCAGAGTTAAGAACCTTTCAGTCTCATCAATCCAGCTAATTTACATCTCCTACTTTTTATCTAATATTTTTTTCACAATAGAACACCGTTGAAGTGGTTGGAATAATTTTCTTTCGCCCATTCCTTTACGTTTCGGATTCTATATTACGCGTTAATACCTTTTATGTTTTGGTTGTATTCTGGAGAAGTATTTTTTTTAGATACTTATACAGACAAAAAAAGGACAAAAAAAAGGACAAAGCCATTAATTCAGGTCAATTAAAAGCATTAAGATACCAAATATTGGACTAATGTCACAAACAGAACTGTGACGTTCTGGCTCCGCCCACCGGCTCAGCCTGCCGGTAATCAG
>JABUIW010000020.1:4962426-4980545 GCA_013363375.1 Menidia beryllina
ACCATCCCCTCTGGTTTGTTCCTCAAATAAACCTGTTCGAACTGACCATCTGCCTCTGGGTGTTTTTGGGTCCTCCGAGTCGTACATTACAAGAACTAACTCAATTAAGGTAAGTTTTGTGTCAATTGTGCTGTTTAAGAAGAATTGAGGTATCCATAATGTCTTCACATTTTGAAATCAAGGAGCCAAAGTTTCTTTGTATCTCTTTGAACGTTGTTGAGCAGTGCTTCACCATTTTCCACATTTTTCATGTCCCTTACAACCCACCTCTGTGTTACATATTAATATTATTTATATGGGGAATGGATGAGGGGCTAATCTGATTGCTGAGATGTAAAATAATGCCATGTTAATGATAAACCTTTTAGAGAGTGTTGTCAGTACTTACACAGCTGTGTATCTGCTGTACCCATATAGAACCAATGTACAATAATAGTAAATAACCCCCTAAATCTTTTTATGAGGAATTAAAGTATCTATCTGGAAATTAAGAAGAAACTAAAGGACAGAGTTTGGAGGCATACATATAGTTGTGATAATCAATATTAATGTGCTACCTGACTCAGAGGCCGTCATCCTTCCCTCTGCTTGACAGTCCCACACAGCCAGGAGGCCCAAAGCCAAAAATAACCTTTGAATAATAACAGAGATAAATGAGAAAAAGGCAACAACTGCTTCAGTTCTTCCAAATTGGTCGAGTAATTAAAATGAACCCACATGACAGCAAATAAAGACAGTAATTGGAAATAGTCTCTTTTTGATCAAGTATAGGAGGTTTTTAAATACTATTTAGTAAAGGAAGAGGATAATTACATGAAAGTTCAATCGAGGCCAAAAGTTTTGTTAAATAAATCATCTCTTTCATGGTTACTTGACCAGGCATAAGGCAAAGTTATGCTATTGCACATTTAAAACAAGTGAGGTACAGATTACCACAAAGATTTACCCAGAAAGACCTTAAAAGTGAAAAACTTACTGAATGGCGATTTCCTTCATGTTCTGCTATTAAGCTCAGAGTTTCTCCTCTTGAGTTTGCTGGGATTTTGCAGATGGGAGGATTTATATTTGCTGAAAACTCGAGTTTCTGATTGGGACATTTCTGTCCAGTCTCCAGTCCAAAAAAAACAAAACCTTGATTCCCAGAATCTGAAATCAGCAGCCACGTTGCAAAATCTCATTACTCATAGTTTGGGAAACTACCCCAGTTCCATTTGGTAGAGTTCTTTTTCAAAAGAGGGAAAAACTTTTTTTAAAGTACATTGCACATGTTTGTATTAGGCTGTAAAAAAAAAAGCAAGAAAGAAAATGGGATCATCATAAAAGAAAAACCTGATAATATTCAATATGGTGCTGGGTGATTTTGTATGTTTTGCTAAGTTTTGTTTACTATGTTTGTCAGAGTGAGACTCAGGCTTTTATCAAACACTGTCAAAAGTCTGTGTTTTTTCATTTGTCTCATCCGGACAGCCTGCAATGTTTGCATTAGTTTACGAAAAGTAAACAGCACTGACCATTAATGCTGTTAAAGCATTAGTAGTGTGACGCACTGTGCTATTTACTCAGTTATATCAGTAAATAAGGAACAAATTGGCTTATCAAGCTTTTCTGCTGGAAACAAGACAACATAATATTCCCTCAGGTTCCTGGCAGTGACATGTCAGATAAATGCTGCACAGGGGAAAGTCCAACATTGCGGCTCTATTTATTGACAAAAGGTTTACACAGAGGTCTCAGAAATTCCTGCTTCATGAGATACCTACCTTACAAAATGTGGTCATCAGGTTAAAGAACAACTTAAATTTCAGTATAACAGAAAAACCTCCTGCCAAATGTGCACCGGTTGAAAGGTTATTGCAATGAAATCAGAAACAAAAAAATTGGGATGGGTCCCCCTTATGTGCATTTCTTAAATGAAAGTAAAAGCCCTGATACGGTAGTGTATATTCATATTTCAGTAGTATGCCCATAAACTCTGACACAGACAATGTGCAAGAGACATCTCAATCTCTCTCTGATGTAGTCAAGGACAGATGCCCACATGAGAGGAAACGACTTGGTAGATTTATATTTGAGCTTTCAAAATTTAATTTAATTGAATTGTGCACATTCAGTTTCATAACTCTTAAGAAATAGTTTCCTCACGGGAATCATTATTATGAGTATACTTGAAACATAAAACCCAAACACTTATCTCAAATGAAGTCATTTCATGGTGGAAGTGTTGCTCAGGGTCAGAGTTTTTACTGGTCTGAGGCATGGGGACCTTTAAATCAATTGGACACAGAAGCTTTTCAGCCAGAAAGCAGCTTTGACATCATGAACAGTCAATACTCCCTGAATTCAAAAACACTTTGAATGTCTTTCAATGTCAGATTTGTATTTTTTGTTCATACCGAGGTGAAGTGGCAAGAGTTTGCCAAACTCAGCCATCCAGGAGGGGCTCAGAGGAGAAATGCTGCTCCTCCACATTGAGGAGAGCCAGTTGAGGTGGATCAGGCTTCTGATTAGGATGTCTCGTGGTTTCCCAGGCACGTCCTACTGGGAGGAAGCCCAGAGGAAGACCCAAGAGACGCTGGAGGGATTATGTCTCTCGACTGGCCTGGGAAGACCTTGAGATCCCCCGGAAGAGCTGGCAGAAGTGAATAAAAGAGGGAGGTCTGGGTTTCCCTGCTTCGCTGCTGGTGGTGGAAGATGGATGGATGGATGGATTGATGCTATTTAACCTTAAAAATGTTGTTATGTCCACAAATGTTATCACTTTAAAGATTAGTTATGCAAATCTCTGCTCCACAACTCTCTGAAATCAGCGCTGTCCTTGACTGGACTGTAGCATTCTTAGTCATTTTACCATCTCTTCACTTGGTTAGTTTTCAGTTTGGTTGCATGTAAATTCAGATCATCATGTCTACAGACAGACATTAATATTTTATCCATTTCACATGACCTCTGGTGTTCCGTGTTGATCAGCCAACAGAATAGATATTGACTATGTCGGCTAAGCAGTCTAATAGGGCTCCCTCATGGATGCAATTATTTATTTCCTGTTTCCTTCACGGATGATGTAGTATAGAAATACTGAAGGTCAACATGAACAGTGGAAAATGAGTACAACTGAGCAACTGTGCAACATTTGATGGACAGATTCCCTGGACAGGTCTTCTGTCCATCACATGGCTCTGTTGTTGCATAAATAGAAACAAATATTTATGATACAATATACATATTTTATTACTGTCCAAATCAACGTACATGGGTAGGAAATCCAGTTTTTGCCTTAAATTTGTCCGACACTGGGATGCTGTGGATGATGTGAGAATATTTTGACATTCTGCCACTTCTGATTTAATCTGTGGGATATCATTGGACATGTAATTACAGTTGAGTCCACTGCACTTATGCCATCTTGTTTCAAAATGCCTCAACTGTGATTTTGTCAGATGAGGCTGTGGTAAAAAAAAAAGTGGATTTATCATGGCGAAGAAACAGCCTGAAAGTGCTTCAAACATAGTCTTTACCCCATCAGTCTGACACGCTGTGTGACCAAATGAATGCAGCGAAATATGTGAATTGGTGGGAATTCAGCTGCATTACTGCCCACACACACTCTACGAGACTTTGGCAAGAGGATTCCTAGTTTAAATACCCTGGGGACCAAGGGGCTATTATCCATGTGAGGTTAATTGAATACTCTAATTTGCTCATACAGTCAGGCATCTCATCACCCAGATAATGTGATTTGAATCTCTTTATCTGGTTGTGTTTGTTTGGGTTTATAAACGATTGGATTTTAATATTTCAAATATTTTTACATGAAATTAAAAAGTTCAGTGCTGGTAAGATTACCAAAATATTTTTTTTCTTTTTTATGAGATAATATAAAATGTATTTTGAGGTTTTAGGAAATCAAATTCAATCCACATTGAATACTATATAAAGGGGATGTTAGGTGTTTAGATTAAAAAACATTTGAGTTCCCCAAGTGAGCATTTGTTTTGACTTTGAAAGTCTGTGTTAGGGTCATGGTGCACTTTTCATCTGTCTTTTGGATTGATCGTTAGTTACAAAACTGTAGCAGCAGTTACTAAATATTGGATTGGCACTCTAGAAATGTTGCATAAGTCATAAATGTACTGTTGGCCTTAAATTTCCAAGAGATGTTTTAAAGAGACAGACAGCAAAAAAGGAGTTTTAGATACTGTTTTTGTTGTCAGACCAGGTTGTTGCATCGTTATGGTGGATGCATGCACATTTATGTGGAACTGTCAAATATTAAAAATGATCTCACCAAATGTCTCTACAAAATACTCTGCCTGTGTGTAAAGATGGCTTAACATCAAACAAGCTGAACAACATATACAGTATCCTTACTGACCTTTTCCCTTTTTGGGAATTGAACTCAATTAGGAATTGGATTAAAATTACAAAATTCTAAATGTTGGGAACATGCATCACAGACGCCCAGGTCACCAGTTTAGCAGAGGTAATTTATTCTGGTAAATGTTGACTGTTTTGTTTTAAATTATTCAGAGTATGACTTTTAACGGAACCTATGCCACAACATTCTGCAGCAGGCAATAGAAATGGGAAGCCAACCATGCTGTAACATCACAAGACACTCAGGCTACTGGCCCTCTATATGTTTTCAACCAGAAGCCAGGTCACATCTTGCAGGAAAAAGGCGAATCAGACGTACAGCACAACGCTGCCTCTACAGCATGGGAAATGTCCAATAGTTATTTATTTGGCAAGTTTACAAAAAAGCCTTGAGGACCAGGTTACATAATGGGATGCAGCATGTGTGTCGTTCCTATTTGGTCTGCAACACGTATACATCAGAGAGCATGCCTCAATTTCCTTTTAATTTTTAAAGCCTTTGCTGTGAATGAGCCTGTATATAGAGGAAAATCGGTCCCTCAATGTGATGTCCAGTGTTTCCAGTCGTATTTAAGGGAGGGGGTTCAAGTGAGCGCCATTGTTTTGGATCCCTAGGGGCACCAAAAAAGAGGATGGATGTGAATATCATGCCAGACACCAGAAAAGCTGTGCACATGAGCAAAGGCCAACAGTGGCATCACCAGATAAATGCCCCAAGAGGGGAAGGATGTGTTCTCTCCTAATATGCATACTGGGGCACGGCAACCGCTTATTATTGTAATGTAGTGATTCCTGTCTCTGTCGTGCCCATTCATTTACAATTTTTGCGTACACATTGAGCAATAGTTATAGTAGTTTGTATCAATTGTTATTCCGAGACAAAAGTCACATTTGAGGAAATGAATTGCTGCCAACACAAGCTTGCAGATAAACAGCCTGAGAGCGGAGTGAGTCAAACAAATATTACAAAGCATGATCTCAGAGTAAAAGTTGAACAGTGAGGAAAGCTCTAAGACACAAAGCATGACAGTGGTTTGGAGTGGTGATGTCGGAGGGAGAAGATGAAAGAGGGGGAAGCATGTCAGATGGCAAACGTGGGAGGAAGGAAAGAGAAAGGGGAATACAATGCTGCTGTGGACTTTACCTTGAAGCTGTGGTGGAGGAGTGGGTAAAGAGGGGGGAGGGGATGAGAGCCTAGTGACTGGAGGTTTAGCGCTCAGAAGGAGGAGAGTGAGGCGGAGGAGGGAGAGGCTGAATCACAGGGACAGAGAGCTGGAGCGTGTGAGTGGCTTTGTGCTTAATATGCGCTTCTCGGGAGAATGAATGATGAGGAGTACAGCTCCACTTTCTTCTGCACTGGAGGGTTTTTAACTGGATCTAACTAACTCAAAGTCAGCATTTTAAAATTGGATTTGGTTCCTTTTGTCAACCTCTCTGAGTCAAACTATTCTGTCATCCACAATTACAGGATTGCGGGTAAGATGATCCCATCTGGTATAAGATGATTCAGGGTTTTGTTTAGTTATTTGACCACTGTTTAAGCAACAAAATTACTCTAATAATGGCCGTCTTTAAAAACTTTGGATGAGTTTCTTTCAATGTTTGTCTCAACATCTTTAATATGTACAAGAGGATGCACTCAAAAACTGTATGCACCAGTTAAATATTTTGTTTGGTATTTAACGATCAAAGGATTTATTTGTTATTTTCCATGTTAAGTTAGCAATAAGTGAATGTCTGAAAACGATGTGATGTACATACTTCGATTTAAAGGTTCACATATTATAACTGTGAGGTAAAGAAAGGGAATGCTGAATTAGCTGGAAAAATTGATTTACAATAATGCTCCATCAGTAACACATAAGAAAAACTTTTTTTTAAATGCAGAGGCTATAAAAGTACTGAGATTGATTCAGAATTAGTTGGCCTCTTAAGGTACATCAAAATTGTGTTTTTGATTTGCATTTACACAGCATCTTTTCATAGATCGTCTAGATTTTTTCCCTCTAAGAAAGACTGCGACGGCAAACGATTCATGAAAATATTTGACCCTATCAAGAAAATGTTGTCCTAAATAGGAAAAAAGGGCTTCTTCACAAAGTTGGCAAAAAGGCATTTATCCTTGGGTGAGAAGTTGCAAATTGTTATATAAGAGAAAATCTTTCTAGTCTCGATTAAATTCTTCCGAAGAAATAATGTTTCAGAAGCTTACGTTTGTGAATACCTTGCTAAATGTTGGAGTCATAACTGGTGGGTGGAGTCCTCTCTGATGCCTGATCATTCAGGCATTCAGCGTCTGTTGACACAGTGCAGTGAAGCGGGTGTGACGCCCATTAGCGGATTATTATTTAAACTGGGAGTCCCCGACAGCACAGAGAGCACATAACAGCTATCAGCTGGATTTATTTACAGTCGGCCATTTAACGCAGCAATATTTCGTGCTATTGAGGCATCATCAAACGTTACTAACCTCATCTGGAATTAATTCGTGTGGAGTAATGGAGTCAAAAAGTTTTTTGCTTGCAGGTTGAACAAAGAGAAAATAATGTAATATAGAAAATAAAAAGCGAGACGCCGAAACGGAAAGGAAAAACAACAGGGATTAGAATATGTCGCTTCTGTGTGCATGTTTGAGTGAGTATATTTGTGACAGTTGTCTGACAAACAAAAGGAAACAACAGAGACACAATGACAGGCAAAGATGTGAGGATAAAGTCTTCTTTCTGCTCACAAGCATAGGCAGCCCAAAGCCTCGGGCGCCTTGGAGCTGGCCTGTCCGGTGCATTTGTGATTGCACATAACCCTTGTGTGAGTTGAATGACCTGGCCTGGGAGCTCAGACCAGGCCCCCACAGTCTTCCTACATATGCCTAAGCCTGTCACTCAGGGACATAGGCCTGTCAGAGGAAATTCACTGAATCTTGAACAATGCTCAGCACTCAGCATGAAGCTATACATGCTATCAGAATAGCGTGTGCAATTTTAGATGTTCAAAGGGGATCCAATACAGACATTTTCATTACAATTAAACCAAAAAGTGAAATCGTTGGACAGCATGGCTTTTGGAAAGTTGATATTTAAAAAAAATAATAAATTCATGGCACATTTATAAGCTTTTGATGTTGGTTTTTGTCGTTAATATAACCCCAGGCTCATTCAGTTCAATATGCTAATGGAGTTAAAACTGGTCTGCGTATGTAGATGGAAAAAATCCTTTTTTAGGATGTTTAAAAAGGAACAGGTACAATTTCAACCTGGCTACCCAATTAATATTGTAATTGTCTGTCTTCGATAAAAAGTTGTTCGGAATATTATTGCATATTAGTATGGAAACTTCCCCTGTTCAATGCTAAGATTTACACTATAAATTCACACAGCTTCTGAGGCCAACTTTCCTACAAATTGTCCAATATCTTTAAGCTCTCTCTGACTTCAAGCAAATGCCTGAAATTAGATGCCTTAGCCATCATTTTCCTCTGCATGACATATCAGTCCATCTTCTCTCAGTCTTTCAGCCTGTGATGAATGTGAAGATGCCGTGATTATAACAGCTGAAAGTGTGTGTGAGTGTATATGCGTGCTCCACCTCTGCTGTTAGTTCCCTGTGTCACTACACTCGAATTCTTGCTGCAGGGAAGACTTCCGCCTGTCATCTTCACTCAAGGTAACGACAAAAAAAAAACTAAATGAGACACATCATCTGTTGTCCCAAAAATAAAATTTCCTTCATTAATTTTAAGGGAATCAATAAAATATTATTTGCCTGAAGCTGAAAATACAACCACTTATATGTCATGGTTATGTGACTAGTGGGTTGTACAATGAAATTTCAGAACAATATATTAACGCCTTACTCTTCAATGAAAACATAAAACACGCATAGATACCTGAATCAGAGTGAAGGGCTGAACTGTGTTTGACGTCAAATGACGCCGTCCTCTGGTATTCAAGGCTTTGAGGCTTTCAGGAGAGCCTTTTAAATCTTGATTTCTGTAGAGCTTGGCCTTGATCACACTAAATGATGAGACTTTTTCAGCTCAATAATGACGTCTCAGAAAAGTTAACAGCAAACTTGATGGAAAAACACGAAAGCAGCTGGATTTGACATCTTCCATGGTAAATCCTTGGAGCTGCGGCATTTAACAGCTAATTGTGGAACTGAGATAGGTTTAACCAACGGAAGTACATCTCTTACACCAACTCCTACTCCTTTGCATGCTGTCTCTCAATACTTGCTTCTCATATATTTCCCAAAAAAACTGGAAATATCTCTACTATAAGATGCTATTTTCATTACAGCCTGCATACATTAAGATATGAAAAATAGAAAATCTTTTGCAGACGAATATTAGAAGCACACTAAAAATCATTCATCACTCACAATGGTCACTCAAGCAATTATATTCAGAGTTTTTGTTCTCACAGTAGGCTTTGTTATTTCCCCAGTTTGGAAACGGTTTGATTTTGTAGCCTTATTTTTGTCCACCTCAGCCGCTGAATCATCGCACTTTCAAAATATTTTTATATCATAATGATTTCTGAAGTGCTCTTGTGTTTACTTTAATCAAAACTATTGAAAATAAATTATGCCACAACAAGTCACACTTGAGTGTGTGACAGGTGATTCATGGTCCCATTGAACTGTGACCATCAATCCCCTCAAGCAGAAATCACTACAAATTTGACTTGACTTTAACTTTGTGTATTAAAATGGGAGCTGGTGAACGGACTACCTGGAGAAAGCAGCCACCCTCGCTAGCTCCCCTCTAGATTTGCCTGTGAATGACAGCACAGAGCACAAATGCACTGAGCACCATCCCACTTCCTAAATTCTCACCAACAACCATGGTACCAATAGCACTGTCTATTGTGTCGTTTATGTAAATTTTCCTTTTTTTGTATCTGGTCCTTGGTCTTTCCAGGCAATATTTTGTTTTGACACCGGACAAAAAGCAAATTTTAGGACCTCAAATAACAAGAAACTAGTTTGATTTTGATAAACTACAGGTTTTCAGGAGCTTCAGGTGTGTATTTTCTCGAGCTTGCTTGAACCAAGAGTTTGATAAATCCTTTAGAAGACAGAAAATGTCATGCTTCACTTCCTGAATTGTGCCATGATGATGAGGAGTAAATCAAGCCAATTGCACAGAGACTAAAGGAAGTGGCCCTCAATCAGACAACTTGTGTGATCTTGGATTTGTTCAGCATTACCTGGTGATGGAAAAAATAAGTGCTCCACTACTGTCTGTCACACAGCTCTCATTTTCATTTCTAATTTGCCAAAAATCAGTCACATTTAGAGGTAGAGAAAACCAACCCATCCATCCATCCATCCATTATCAATACCGCTTATTCCCTGTTGGGGTCGCGGAGTGAACTGGAGCCTATCCCAATGGTCAACGGGCGAGAGGGTACAACCTGGACAGTCCGCCAGTCCATCGCAGGGCCACACACAGGACACAAAAGGACAAACAACCACACACACACACACTCACATTCACTCCTAAGGGCAATTTACCCAATCTCCAATCAACCTAACATGCAGGTTTTTGGACTGTGGGAGGAAGCCAGAGAACCCGGAGAGAACCCACGCAGACACAGGGAGAACATGCAAACTCCACCTAGTTCCCCCGGGATTCGAACCCAGAAACCTCTTGCTGGGAGGCGACAGTGCTAACCACCACACCACCGTGCCGGCCTATTCTTACACCAGTATATCTTAATTTAGACTGAGACTCACGCCCAGTGAAAGAAGAGGTGGTTTAAAGCAATTTTGACTTCCTCTGCGTCTCCATCACATCCAAAGCAATACAATCCCCACAGACAAGGTGATGAGTTATATTTATCTCCAAGTTTATCAAATGCTGGCAGAATTGAAAGGGTTTTGAGTCTCACAGCTGTAATGATGTGTTCCTGAGTTGCACCCAGAGCTACTTAGAGAACACTGGTTTGGTTTTGCTCTGGTCTGAATATGTCCATTCCTGTTACTCTTTGTTTTCTTGAATGCATGTACCTTCCTGCTCTCCAGCCCACTGAACAGCATAAATGATTGAGGGACCCGTGTATTTAGTTGTCATCTTAGAGAGATGTTTGGTTCTGAACTTTGGTGCTGACAGCGTTGAGATTCCTCAAATAGTGTCAAGGCACACGCAAAACTGTAACGTAACTACAACTAAATCAAACTGCAAATGTCACACAAGAGAAAGAAAGACTGTTTAAAAACCATATTATCTGATTAAAGCGCTCCACATCCTCACAGACTGACACATCACGGAGTTTTGCGCTTACGAGGTTTGCTAAAGGAAATTGTCTGTACAGCAAGATAATTAGTGAAAAGCTCTGACATTTGTTGATATTGGAAGATGTTTGCACGTGCAGTGAATAAAAATAAATAAATTAAAGACGTAGAAAATGTCTTTTACTTTGGTTTTTCTTTTAAAATGTCACCCTTTTAATTTTAGAAATTCTACATTAGGAAAGGACCTTTAAAGCATGATCCTATTTATTTATGACTTCCAGTTTTGCCTTGTTTGTTGTTTTCTTTTTTCAATCAGAGAGAAAGTATCGCCAGGCCACTGATATGGTTTGCAGTCACTAATGTCATTCTCTAACTTGGCTTCCTGATGTTTCCAGCCCAGCACTCCCTTCCGTATAATACTTGATTGTGGTAATGATTTTTAAAGGCTAGAGAAAGAAAAGCTCATCCTCACCTTCCTTTGTTCTTATCCAGGGTCTGAAAACAATTTCCCAACATTCGCCATGTTTGGTGCATCAGACAGCAGTAAATGCTGATCCAAGACATGCTGTCATTACAAGGAATCTGCTGCAAAGTTCACAGATTACATTATGTGTTTCATCAGTTGCACATTTCATCTGAGGAAAGATCTGTATACATTTGATATCTCATTAACGAATGGGAGTGGGAACGACAAGTGGTGATAACACAGTGGTTTAAAATATAGGATAGGAGTAAACCCACTCTTGCACACTTCTGTAACTTAAGTATCCAGATATGCTTCTAGGTGTTGGCTGTTTATACTAAGCAATAAGGTTTTCATGAATCATTTGCAAAGTATTTCATCGATGTCACTATTAAAAATGTGGAAGTCTACAGTGATATTATGGATTAGCACCATAAGCGGGACATAAACCACAAATAATACAGTCCAAAGGAATTCTGGAATTCATATGTGAAAGGTTTAAAGATGGATGTTATAATGAATAAACGTGAAACAAATCTCACACTAACAGACTTAAGAGGTTAAGTGGAAGTGTTGAGGAAAACTTAAGGAAAATGTGAAATTATCACAAAATGTCAAATGCACTTGAAATGATAATCCATAAAAGTATTAATAAAAACATTAGCATGGATAATAGCAAGAGGACATTGTCTTTGAAGTGTTATTTTGTCCACGGGGAAGGAAATCAGCTGAAGGGGTGTGAAGATGACAGTGTGATAAAAGCTTGTTATTTTTACAACAATAGGAATAAAGTATGATTAAATCTACTTGACTTGATGCCTGACATCATTAAAGGACAGCCTTTTTTCTTTCTTTTTTTTTAGGGTAATTTCTCAGTCCAGAAGATGGTTTCATGAGCAGCGTTCCCAGCAATACATCACAAAGGTCAACTCTACTGTGGGCCATGACTGCTCTGCTTCCCAACGCCAGCCTTTCAGGGAGTACAACAGCTCTGCTGGCAACCACCGACTTTTCATTTAACCGGACTGTGCAAGCGGGACCCGCAGACGGCGAGTCACTGCCCCCTCTCTGCACCCTGTGCTGCTGCGGGATTGTCAATCGCACCCTGGCAGTAGCATTCATGGTCAGCCTGGCGTTTGCTATTGTGATTGGAAATGTGGTCACGCTCACGGTGTTCGTGCAAACGAGGCAATCGAGAACACCACAGGGATATTTGAAAGGTAAGCGTTGTTTATCTTTTGGCTTTATTACCCACAGAGTCGCTCACAGTTCTATTTCTGTAACAGTAAATCATTTGAACTAAATATTGAAGTCATGATCGATGACAAATGACATTCTCGTTTTTTTTTAACCACAAAAGTACTGAGGAAGAAGAAGGGAGATGCATCCGTCTGGAACGGAAACATTTACTAAATTAGCTTTTTTTTTTACATGAAAATGATTTGATGTTTGTGATTTTTAGTTTTGTGTCAAAAGCTTATCAAATTGTGCAGTTTCATTACAAAAACTACCTCTCAGGCCAGTGTAATGCGGCTGTTTCATTCACTAATGAAAGTTGAACCGTCAGAGAATATGAACAGGTTTGGAGGCTGACTGCAACTCCTCTGTTTCTCTTCCCCTCGTCATCTCTCTGTGACAGTGTCTTTGGCCGTAGCAGACATGATGGTCGGCGTCCTCGTGGTTCCTTTCTCTGTCTACACTGAAATCTCCCTGATGGTAACAAGTGCTCCTCCCATGTGGTACCAGGGTAGCGCCACTTTTCCAACGCTCAGTGGACTAGTGAGCCCCTGGCAGCCCTGCATGCTGATCGGTCCCGTGTTTGCCGGTTGCACTTTCGTCTCCATCAGCACCATCTTCCTGATGACCCTGGAGCGCAGCGTGGCCATCCTGTGGCCGCTCCACAAGGATGCGCTGGTGACCCGGAGACGAACGCTGCTCCTGATCCTGCTCTCTTGGGCCGCCAGCTTTGTGCTTGCCCTTGCTCCACTCATCTTCAGCAGCAACTTCACTTTGGAGTACAACGAGTGCAGCCGGATGTGTAACTACACCCCGCTGGTGTTTGGAGGCCAGCTCCCGCCCGATGCCAACGTTTTGTTATTATTCCCGGCGTTCGACTTCACGCTGCTAGGTGGCACGCTAGCTGTTAATATTGTGTCTTTCACAAGCATTCGGCGGTACACCAAAAAACGCAAGCTGCTCTCAGAGGGGAGTCTAAGTGACGGAGGAGGAGGAGGATGCACGCACCGGCCCTCCTTCTCAGACATCAAAGCCGCAAAGACGATTGGCATACTGACTTTTGCCTTCACAGCATCCTTCTCTCCGATTGCGGTGTTTGTGCTTGGCAACGTGGTGGGATACACCTGGTGTAACTTCTCGTTTTTTGCCTTTTGGATTCTGACAGGAAACAGTTGCTGCAATGTCATAATCTACAGTGTCAGGGACCACCGCTTCAGGAAGGGTGTGACCCTGCTCTTTCACAGAGAACAGTCCCCCCCACATGGTGAGAAGATCTGAGGGCCACATTTATTTATTCTGTAGCATCAAAGCACATGTTTTGTGGCTGTGATCCAAAGTTTGAAATGTTTGAAGTGTGCACATCCCCTTTCTTTATGAGAGGATCCATGCCCCACTCGCAGGGTACATAGCTTATCATAGCACGAGGAAAGGAAGTGGAGCAAAAACACCGGTGTGTGTTGTTTTTTTTCGCAAGACAACACCGGCCCTGTTCTTACCTGGTGTCAACACGCCTCCTGTAGAAGTCAAACAGATAGAGACAGCTCCAAGTACAGATTGTGAATTCAGCCAGGACACTTTATGAGCTGACCTCTCAGAACACAGTTGGAGGTGTTCAGGGCACTGAATGTTGGCATCCTTTTAGCAACCTGAACTGGAATGTGTCTCATTCCACTTTGGACTGATACCCTCTACAGGGACAAACGACAATACATCGGGAGGAATATTGCAAACTAGAATGACTGTGTAGTCAGGTTGTGAATATTCATGTTCAGAATTGGGAGGAAGTTCTCCTTTTACATGGGGAGAGATGTCAGACCTAACAGTCATTGAGAAATTAGAGATGGCTGACTGTGATCAGGTCACCCATGACAAAAATTAGAGCCGAAGCAGTAGTCTTTGAATGGATTCTTGCTCGACCAGTAAGTCTCTCTCAAAAAATTCAAATTGGAGCTCCATTTGAATTCATCTACTCAAACTATATAAAACCTTGGTGGTCATATCTTCATTGAGATATAAGTGAGTGTTTCTGTGGCTTCTGTGCTCTAATTTTCAGTCTATCCATTAGATCTGCTGTGTAAGCAGGGGCAGCCAGTTTTTTACACACTCTCTGTCTAAAATGATCACATGTTAATGTGTGAACAAAACAGCATCTAAATAGAGGCCCAGTACCTTTTTTATGTGTGCTGAGAAAGGTGATAATAAGGAATTCTAGATTTGTTGAAGCTAGTGCGACACAACTACTTCAGATCCATGAACAAAATAGTTTTTCCTGTGCCAGCTAAATGATGTTTAGATGTCCACTGAACCTGCTGACTTTGGAAAACATCTGGACTTTCTGTTCCCACATGGGACCTTCCCTCCTGCTATGCAAGATATTCCCTGTTTTGAGCTTCACAAAATACATGAGGGGGGTTTTTATCATTCAATCTATTTCTCAGCAAGAAAGTGAATGCTTTAGGTGCACGTCAGAAACGACAAACATATCCCTTTTTTCAAAGGTAAATTCGTAGAGAAAAAGAACTAGTTAAATCAAAGATCTTTATCAAAGAAAGTTGTTAATCAATTAAACTATTGATTTGATTTCATCTAACTACTTAATTCCATTTTGGAACCACATTTACTGCTTTCTCTCCGAAACAGACTTAGACCTATGCATTGCACGATTAACAGATTTCAGGTTTGAACTTCACACATACTGTAGATCATAAGGGAAAAGGGCCATTATGTAAAAAAAAAAATCCAGGTTCTTTTAGCTGCTCTACTGCCACAACAGTTCACATCCCATCCCCTTGTCTAATTTAAGCTTTCAGTGATGGGACTTTTTATGAGGAGTTCACTGACTTCAGGAATCAGACCTTTTGTATTGTTGTTTGTGTTTGAAAATCTGCCTCATATTTGTGAGATTCATGCCATTATGAATCCTGGGGGTTTTCAGAGCAACAGCTTACAGGGTAAGATTTGCTGTTCAGCATTTAATTTGGACTGATTTTCAGAATTATTGCCTCGAGCATTAATATGCACTTTATGAGTTACTGTGTGAGCTTTGTCCTAGCTATAGGTTTTCTCAAAAAGTTTGTTTTTTGCAGTTGATGCATGTCTTTTTTTTTGGACAGCAGAAAGCAGCAATCTGTATATTTATTGCCCTAGTTCTGACTTTATGAATGGGATATTAATTACATGTATGTTATATAAAAGGGTTTGGGTTAGGGTTAGGTCAAGGATAGAGCAGACCTTTATACTGTGCCAGCTTCTCTATTCAGGGTAGGATGTATCCATAGTATAAAACAATATATTTCAGCTATTAGGCTTGCGTGCTTGGAATATTGCATATTATAATTGGACAGTATGATAATAGATTATGTGGCCTAAATTAGGTTGCACTTACTGAGGGATGAATTTTCACTATATTAACTAGTGTTAAAAGAGGTGTATTTGATTTATCCTGACACAAGTTCTTTGAAAGCAGGAAAAAGCACAAAAATATTACATTAATAAACCTTATTTTGAAGCAGTTTTTCCTCACCAGGGACAGTGGGAGATTCATGAAAAATCTGCATGAGAATTAAAAAATAAGAATCCAAACTTTATTAAAAGTAAATAGCAGGAAAAACAATAATGTTTGTTTTGTTTACCATAAAGTGCCCAATAAAAGGAATTGTTTCACATTTTGTAAACATATCTCTAAGAGCTCATTGGAAGGATAGAAATAGAAAAGTGGAGTTAAAGTGATAGATGTTTAATCTCAGCATAAAGCCACAGACAGGAGGAAGTAAACAAAGCATATAGTCTGTAATTCATTTTAGCTGGCAGACATGTGCTATAAAATGATGGAAATAACAAGAATAACCTTGATTCACTTTTTTTTTTAGGAGAAGCAGTTCCTAGTTAGGATGGCTCCTATTTCTATTGAATTGTAAACACAAGAAACAGCCACTATATTTCCAGCCAATGATTTGTGGACTCTCTCAGAACTGCTTTGATACCGAATGAAAGCTCTTAAGTAGCTAAAGGGGAAAAAAGAGGAGAGAAAACCAGAAATATGAGAAATAGCAAGCTGCTATGAGGGCTTTCTTACCTTAGGGCTGCTATGCAGACCAAGCTTTCTTCTGGCTGTTGCTTTGTATTTGATGTTGGCAGATTGATGTTTGTATTTCTGTACAAACATTAGTCTGCTCATTCAGCTCTCTGAAATTCTGTGAACATGTGAGTGTACCTCTCAAAATGTTGTACTAGTCCTTAACATCTAGCTGAGAGGTAATCCAGTGCATGTTTATGTGTTGCTTTTTCTTTTTTTTTTACATAAAGGGTGCTGTTATGGGATGTTGACCCACTAAAAACATCAGGGAATTTACTGGTTGGTAAAAAAAAAAAAGAACGTTAAAATTTCATATGTGGTACCAATGATGATATGTACCACATGTACCAATGACAAATATGTCACAAGAGGAAATGTGCAATGTATACATTTACAGAAAATTTACTGATGTTAACTTCTATTAGGAGTCTGATATCTGCAGTATCTTTATTATTGTTTATTCTCTGTAGGAAAACAAGTACCGTAATCTTTATTGTGCTGGAATTGAATCACTGTAAAGAATTGTATCATAAGTGCATAATTCATAAATAGTGATTGCATCAGAGTTGGTAAAAATAAATGTGTTTGGGAATATTTCATTCGTGAGTCTAATGAGATTCAGTTATGCACTCAGCACACTGCTAGAGTATTCACAGCCTCAGCAAAACCAATTCAGCGTTTTTCTCATTTACCCTGGAATATTAATGAGCTGTACCCACAAGGTTGAAATGTATCAAGTTATGAGGGAGTTTTTAATGGAGTGCAGGTTGGAGAGGCAAATGAGTTTGAGTCTGCTGCCTCTGCATTAGGATATCTAAAAGAAAATGAAAACGTAAAGCAAAGTATGACAGCAGGACATGGCTAAAAAAATCATGTCACCTGTAACAGCATGAGGTGAATAATGGCAAATTTGTTTTGTTGCATGGAAACGCCTAAATATACACAGAAAGCAAAGTCTAATTTGCATATAAACAAAAACTTTGCAGATTGTTATTTGTTAGTCAGAACCTGCGCATGCGGTCAAGTGTCTCAGGATTGATTTCATGAGTCAAAAGGCTCAGCAATTCAGTTCTTCAGATTTGGCTGTAAAATGAAACGAAAAAACTTGGTCTGATCAATACAGTCTCTCTGTTTGAAAGTCTCGGAGGATACAGTTTATAACACTTCTTATGAACAACATATTATTTGTCTTTGCAGTCGCACTAAAGCTCTGAAACACAAGCATATAAAAAATAATGCTCCCAGCAAGAGACATTGTAGATGACAGGTCAGAAATCTGCAGCAAGGTTATGCGCTGTTGTTTGTCCTATTTATTCTGTATCGTTCCTGGTTTTACTGTCCTAATTCATTTTTAATTGTCTCTGTAAGCTCTTAAGGCAAGACATGTGTGTCATGACCAATAAAGCACAGAGACCACCTGTGGCTGGTGTCTGTTTTTGGCTCAACAGAGGAAAGGGCAAAGGCAGAGATGGCTGAGAGGGGTGACAGGGAGGGGGCACAAGGGAGAGATGCTGGGTTTCCTCCACAGTGGCAACAACAAGCCACGTCCGCCATAGATTCACGAGCATCGTCTAAGGAGTTATCCGAAATATCTTCCATCTGCTGTCCAAAGAATCTGCATTCCCTGTTTTCCTTCTAAGAACTCCTTATTAAGGGGTAATATTTCCCAGCATTGCGATGTTCATGTGAAGTCTAGGAAAATCAAAAGCCATAGATGATACTGTCCAAACAAAA
>JABUIW010000020.1:4993300-5040775 GCA_013363375.1 Menidia beryllina
ACACACACACACACACACACACACACACACACACACACACACACACATACACATACACGTATAAAATCAAGTTCAATACCTCGGTAACAACATCAGCTATATCTTGTTTGTCCTGGGCAGTGAGGTCAGGAGCAATCTTCACCAAAACTGGAGGTTTACATTCTTCCTTCATGCCATCACGCTCCTTCAGCACCTGAGAAGATGCATGATGAGGAAGAGACAGTTTAATGATTGGAAACCAGGCAAACAAGCAGTGGATGGTTCTGAAACCTGTCACACTTTGTGAATGTGATAAAGACTTTATTCTGGGAACACCAGGAGAGATTCTTATTCAAAACAGCAACACATCCATCAAAGGACTCCTTAATTAAGATAGTCACATGTCTGCTTTCAGGGATTCTGCTCGGCTATGAATTCAGAAATGTGTCTAAAAACGTATTTCTACTTGACCGAATATCAATAGCTAATCCTCAGAGATTTTACAGTGCTGATGGGCTTTTATCACATATGTTGTCACGGTTTTGTGACACTCATTAACCCTGCCCTTGACTTTCCTTTAGCTGAAAGGGAAAACATTTGCAAAACGCAGGGAGGGTCATGCAACAGCTGCACAGGCTACAATAAATAAATAAAGGCAACGCAGGAGTAACTGAAACATATTTTCTTTGTCACTGAAACTAAAAGGAAAACAGGTAGCACTGTGTCAGACCCCAGAGCACAGCTGTCAGGGTGTACCTGTTCCTCCCCACATTATTGAGATTTCCCTCACTGCAACTTGATGGAAACAAGATCCATTGCTTAATTCAAGGAGATGCCATTCCTTACTTTGTAGGGGAATCATGAAGTACACTCTCAGCTGCTTCCTCCCACTTATAACAGCTGCTTTCCCTATTTGCTTTAGATGAGCCCGAGGGGGGGTAAATGAGATCTTGTCTTAGAGCATTAAGCTTTGATTTAAAAAGAAAATATGCATTTTTGAAGATAGCCGAGTTGCCCAGATGACGGAATCACAGGATTAAGCTGTGCTGACGTTTGGTGCAAACTTGAAACTCTACCATGACCTGCACAGTATTTGTTGGAAAGTATAAAGGTTCTCCCAAGGCACAAGTTATGTGGAGTTCTGGGATTCCCTGTGCTCCATTTATCCACTTGTGCCAAATGCTCTTCTGCATTGCAAATGTGCCAACTGCAATGCATGCACAAGGCTTCAAAAACCAAAATGTGTGCAACCAGCCAAACGAAAAGCAATGTGCATCGCACACCCGCTGAGCCAACGTCTCTGTTGGAGTGTCCCGCTGATAAACTGAGCTTCCTGTGAGGTGAAATGTTCTGTGATCAATGCTATACCAAGAGACTGTGAGAGGTTTGCATCTGCTTTTAGCCATCTACTGCTTGGATATCAAAACAAGGAGTAGATTCATGTTTCCATGGTGTGTTCACAGTCACATGAAGATTTCTACAATTTTGTAGTTTCTAAGGAGGTCTGCAGTTTTGCACATGGTGTTGACTGATTTTCCCAAGCACTTGGCTTCGGCTTTTGGACATTTTAATGAGAAACCACACAGTCTTACCGTGCGTAAAAGCTGGCGGAGTTCAGCCTTGCCCTGTAGATCTCTGAGACCTGGAGTATTAGGACTGCTGACGTTCACAACCAGGTAGTCGGCCAGCGGGCCCAGCGCTCTCACCCCCTCCGTGTAATCGGCCCCTGCATCCGTAGAAAGCTTGTTCTTCCCCAGGTTGATGCCCAGGGGAAGGCCAGCTAGAAACACAGAGGCACATGTGCACATGTATAAACAGGCTCGCACACCAGTAGGGTTGAGGTACACACAAAAACAGGTTGCATCATCAGATACTTGACTGAACTGGGGCAGAGAATACTGATGCGCTAAAGGAGCTGTAAGCCATAAAACGTGACACAAGGACAGGTCATGATCATTTAAACGGTAAAAAATAGGAGTATAAAAAGGCGGGCCTGGTCACATTCTGTTTTTAGTGCCATGTCTACCTTAAAGACACAATATAAACAGATGTTTAAATATGGGCTGATATGAGACATCTTGTAAAGGGAAAAAAGAAGAAAGCAGCCGTGTAAGTAATGAAAAATAACAGCATGACAGTAGTTTAAAGACCCACTAACTTTTGCTGTGCTCCTGCTGTGTTTCCTCTCTGGCCTTTAACCTCTGCTGTACTTCTTCCAGACCACAGCTGTTAAATCCATACCTGAACAGACCACACATTTGAAGAGCAGGTTATGTAAACATCAAACCACACCTAAAAGTAATGCACCCTAAAAAAACAAGAAATAAACACATTACATTTTTTTATTTGATGCCGTCTTTTTAAATGTCCCTCAACTACGGCAAGAACACAAAAAACATGAAATCATCTCAAAACCTGTGCAGAGGGGGAACATGGCTGCTGTTTAGGGGTCTGGAGTATGTTAACTGTCTTTCGTCATTTTGCCTTCTGACTGAGAGGTGACAATAATTGAACAAGGCTGTAAAACTGAAGAATGATGCATGAGATCTGACAGCACAAAAAGACCTCTCTTGTAATCATACCTGTTGATAATCCCTTGGTCTGCCGGGAGTCGAAACACACGTGGTTTAGGGTTCCCCTCCTGAGGCTTTGGAGTGATTGTCCCCACCTCAACAAAGCCAAAACCTACTTTGTACAAGCCATCAACAGCCTCGCCATGTTTGTCGAAACCCGCTGCAATCCCAATGGGGTTTTTGAACTTTAATCCAAGTACATTCACTTCCTGTAGAAACATCAAAGAGGACAAAGTTTTACAGAGTTCAGTGTAACCTCATAGTGTCCAGTCGCCTAAAGAGATGAGACTTAGTTTACCAATGATGCGGGGTCCTGGTAGCGGTTCAGAGGAACCAGACCCAGTCCTATCATCTTGACTGCCAACACGTGTGCCGTTTCTGGTCCCACAATCCTCTGCAGCAAAGGCATAAGCTGGTTGGCATAGAAACGCTCATCTCCAACCGCAGTGAGGTAAGAGGCGAATAAAAGGCTTCCTGAGCTGATGACCTTCACCGCCTCTTTAAACTGTTTCTGTTGAGGAGGAAAAAAAACACATTTACAGGAATTTAATCAGGTTTTCTTTATTTGAAAAGAATTTGATGAGAAAAAAAAAAATAATCAAAACACAAACAACTGTGTGAAACTCTACATTCAGTGTATTGTCAAAGAAACACTTCAATTTACAAAATTGACCGAGTAAGTCAACCTGTATATCCTTGAACAAAAAAAGTCCCACTCAGTGCCATGCAAACCAATAATAATTGACTTCACAGTCCTGTGCTTTCGGCCCACCCAGTGACAAGTCAAAATGTCTGCTGTGTAAGCCTTGCATCTCCAGAGGTGTGTTGTACTCTAATGAAATCAAGTGCATGATTGTAAAAACTCAAAAACACAAAAATAAGATGCCATTGACTTTTTAGCCCACACAGTGACTGGGAAAGAAAAATCTTGCTCTCAACCACAGCAAGAGGTTATGGGCTAAGTATATTCTATCACTCAAAGTCACAATCTCATAGCTCTTTTAGCCTCCAGAAAGTCTTTCAGGGAGTGTCTAGCTTCACAATGACAACCGCTTTTTGACATACTATATTGCTAGTTATCATAATTATTTGAGAAGTTGAAATCTCAGTTATCTCATCATAGATTCATAAAACTTGTGCCAGCTTTCTTTTTAGGTCAACAACAAAAAAAACTCCACTGTCTTCAGGAAAAATCTGTAGATTTACAGGATGTTTGGTCACTCTGCTTTCAGAAGACGCAGAAGACGAAGCTTTTAAACTCAGCTTTTTCCATTTTGAAGCAGCATGTAAAAGGCTCTAATACACAGGGAGACTACTGCTTTCAACAAACTCTCATGCACCACCCCCCCACCTCTCTGAAGAGCAGAAATGTGCTGTCCTGTCTCAAAACACTTACGGTAAGATGCTTTATTCAATCTCAGAGCAACAATTACATAAAAAACAGCAGGTTTCCCATTCGTGAAACATCAAGTTAGTGTGAACAATGTTGTTTTTTACAGAATGTTTTTTTTCCCAGGACACCATAGTGCGGAAAAAACATCTTTGTGGAAACTGCTGCTTGTGAGGAGTCACATCAGGTTAAAGGCTGGTCTTGCCCTGTGGCCAACATTTACATTCAGACTGGTATTTTGCACAGTTGAGTTTTATCTCCACCATTAACAGATTTTAGTTTGGTGTATTAAATTAGCATAGATGCATGTATAAATCTGTAAAGCTATGGTCGTCCCCATCTACATGTACAGGAGCATAATCGAGTTATATACCGAGTGAGAAACCATTCAATACATTATATTCAGTTCCTAACCGGAAATAATAAAGACAAAGATGTGCGAATGAACTAATTACACTTATTTATTAATCAGAAGTTCTTAATATTTAATGTGGGCTGAATTACCAGAGTCCTTGAAGTGTTCTATGTACATCAGCATCTCTATTTCTCAACGTGAGCTTGTGATCTAATCAATGATCTGAATAGGGTCAATGGTCAATTCTGCTGTAAGAACAGTTTCGCAAGCCCTGTTGAAGACATTTGATGAGTTTCTTTGCAGTTTTTCACGTGTAATGCATCTCCACACAAGGGAGACAGAAGATATACAAATTCAATTCTGATTCAATAAGGAGTGATGTCAATAGCATAATTTCTCCCCCATTACAATAGATTATGAGTTATTGGCAACTCTAGATAAGAGTGTTAAAAACAGGTCAAAGCATTGTTTGCTGCTTTGGAAAAATAACTCAAAACTGTGGGTGACGTAACAGCAAATATACCACTCAGTTCGTTTTGAATGAAGCAGTTATCTGACAACAGATGGGTGAAATGTTGTCATCTCTGGAGCAAGCTACAGTCACCTCTCTTAAACTAATACAGAACTAAACTGCCACTAAACGTGGTATATTACTAAACATAAGCTTTCACATGCAACCTTCAATGCATAAGACCAAAACACTTCGGTATAATCAGTGTTAACAGCTGAGGATTCAATACTAGCCTACTCTACTCTGGTTTGTTAATACTTAATAAGGAACCGAGAAACATTTTTTTAAAAGAACACAACCGCCGTTACAAAATACAAAATTCTGCAAAAACATTATAGCAGTGTCTAAAATTACCTTCAACTTTCCTGCCATGGACAAGATGTGTCATTGCATTAAAGGACATTGACTGCCTTTCCCACACGTTACACAAACGCGCGCGCTGCTAACTTCCTGAAATTCTTCTCGCGATATTTCCATCCTGACAACCAGATGATAGGAGTGACTGTTTAGGTTACGTCATTTCCAGACGTAAAGTAATTAAAGAGTATTTCTAGAAGAGTTAGATTTATCAATGTAATATTTATTTTCTATACATCATTATTTCTTATTTGCTCAATAATATAGCCCTGCGATGGACTTGGGGACCGTCCAGGGTGTACCCTGCCTCTCTCCCATTAGGATAGGCTCCAGTTCTCCCCGCGACCCCATTAGAGAATAAGCTGTAACGATAATGGATGGATGAATGGATGGATGGATGCTCAATAATAACAAAAAAGTTTTCAATGTTTCACCTAATGTCAAAATTTCTATCGATTCTATGTTGAACTTTGAGTCACTTTTAATGACATCAAGTGATTTCAACACTTTGCATCTTGTTTGAGTGCCTGCAGTGATTTCCCTAAAGTATTTAGAACCTATGCAGAGTTTCCTTCTTTTTACTTGAGAAAAGCTCTCTCATTTCCATGTGACAGACTGAAGTGGTCTTGTCCAATTGCAGGTCCAACCACAGTCCCAGCAGCATTTGTGCTGTAGCTCTGCACAGAACATCAACAATGGACATGTTGCTGCAAACCTCTATCTTTTTGTGGATTTTAGCTGGATGTCTATCCTTGCCTGGCAGGTCTGAGACCTGGCCAAACAACAACCTGTCAGCAGTTTGCAATTTTGTTTCAAGAAATGTCTGTTTGGAGTTTGTCGAGGAGTCAAAAACCTGGTCCGGAGCTGAGAGCAGCTGTGAAAAGAAAGGGGGGAAGCTTCTAAAAGAGCTCAACCTGATCAAGATCTTCCTGAGCAAAATCACCAGGGGAAGAAACTCCAGCAATATAAGTTTTTGGATGGGAGAAAGAGTCCAAGTTGAGTACAGGGAGCCAAATCAAAGTGAGTGAAATATGTAATTGTAAGCTTTTTCCCCATAGTTTATTGTGCAATCTTATTTGTGAATGTCAAAGCAGGGCAAAAAATTTATCTTATAAATCATTTTATTTGTTGGACAAGCTTAAAGAAGGGATGAAATTAAGATAAAATGCTTTTCAGGTTAATTGATTTCAATAATCAAGCAAAGTTCATGCCGTGTTATAAAATGACAGGAATATGTAACAAAAAGCTGTTCTTAAAACTACAACAGAAAGGAGATTGACATAAAGTAAAGTTTGTATCATTTGAATTTTGTCATGTTTGCATCCAGTATGGATTTAAATAATTTTGAATACCTTTCCTTGAGTTTTTGTTTTCGGTGATCCATTTTCTTGCAATGAAATAAGACCACATTGCTTATTGATTTCATAGTGAGATATTTATCATCCAAAAATACAAAAGAGATATAAGATAGATATAGAAGGGCTCAGAAGAAATGTAGATGCCATGGGTTTGGCGTGTCCTTGTCTTATATATCATTATAATGTTTATTCATTGGAGGTTCTAAGAAACCTTTATTGTTAATTTGCATGTCTACTGACATTTAATCTAACCTCTGAAAAAATAATTGAAAAATCAATTGAAAATTGCAGTGTTATTCGTGTTAATTATCAGGCTGCCTTCACAATCTTATAATTACACAATGACTCCTCAAATCAATGTCCCAAAAGGATGCTTTCCTAATACTAATTGTGTGTTTTGCACACATTTTCTTTAGCAGATGTTTCAGGGGAGGTCTGTGCATACATAACGCTGAATCCTCTACAGTTCCTAACATCAAACTGCAGCGAGAAACGAGGATTCCTCTGCACCCACAGTATGCAAAACACAGGGATCACTGCTTGAACTTTTAAACTTTTTTCCTTTGTTTCATGTGCTCTTTTCTTTTTTCAAATTTGATTAAACATTATGTTACCTTTACAGATGTCAGTATCTTTGCATTCTTAAATGTATTTCAACTTTGAAAGCGCTATATGTTAAAAGTATTGTTCTTGTTTCAAAGGCTTGCAGTCTCCATCAAGCACGGAGGTACGTGATACATTATTAGTAAGAAGTTAAACGTAACAGAATTAAGATAAGACTTTTTCCTGAGTTATCATTGTGCACCTTTTTCCCTGTAGGACACATTTGTCTCCAGTGGTGCACCCAGATCTCGTAAGTTAGACCACAGTGTTGCAGATGACAAGTTATTGTTCTCATTTGAGAGGCAGTGCTTGTGATTTTTTTTTCGCTATGAGTAAACACACATTTGTTCTTTTCAGGATTCAAAAGGACTGCAGAAGAATTACATTTTCTTACGGTGAGGGAGGCCAAATTGTTTTCATTCAGGCTGGCTATGGCTCATGGATATTGGAGTGAATTGCATTGTACAGAAATTTCTCATTTCTATCTGAAAGTTTTGCCATTTTTGTGAGGCAGGTTGCTTACACGGAACTAAAACGAATGGAGAGGACAGAGGAGGAGCCGAAAGATGACAGCAGGGTGGAGATCTTCATTTTACTCCAACATTACTATTGCACCATTCCATCACTTCATTGCACGTCCTTAATTATATTCTCCTGGATGTCTCCTCTCTCAGGATAAATTTATTCAGAATTTGACGGAGGGTATACATAAGCTGAACCAGGACAATATTAACGACAACATTGTCCAATCAGTTATTAATGCTAGCACGGGAATCCTACAACTATCAATTCAAAAATGTGATGTTGATGCCAATCCTAACCCCCCAGTAAGTTCTCACCTGTTTCCTATCTGATATGCTAACACCAGTTTGTGTTTTATGGCTGTGACATTCAGAAGCTTCTGCCTTGTTGCACAGAAATTGTTTGAGGATGTCTTGAACATTGTTCAGACCGTCTCTCGGCTGAAGACACCAGCATTAAATGAAAAAACTGTCACCAGGTACCCAACAGGCACCATGTATCAGAGCAAGTAGGTATTCGTTTTACTTTTCTTTTCAGTACCAAGCCTCTTTTTCTAAATGTTACATAGAAATTTGGTTTTCCCCCCCATCAGTGTGGAACCCAAAGACCTCAGCAACGCAGTGCTGGGATCAGAGAGTGATGGGGATTATGTTAAGCTCCCATCATACTCAGCACTGGCACCGCATCTTAAGAATTACAAAAACATAATCACACAGGTCTGTACGAGTTATCAGTTTGTGTATTTGGGTCATTTTGTCACCTGCAATCCTCTTAACAGAGATTCACTCATTCTTAGATGGCTACGTTCTCAAGTAATCCTCATCCCTCTGATGACAACATAACAGGGACTGTCAGCAATATTATACTGAGTGATGGAAAGTCAAACATTAAAGTGGAAAACCTATCAGAGATGATTGAGGTAAAGAAAATGTTATGCGATACATTATTAGACTTTCATAGTACTGTGCTTTTTACTGGCAATCTTTACAAATGTGATCATTTTGCTTTTTTTGTCATGGAAGCTTCAGTGACGTGGAAGTTGTGATACAAACACTTTACAAACACTGTTATCAGTGAATGCATTGTATTGTATGTATGACAAACTGTTCAGTTGTTTCCATTCATCCTTTATTTGGTATTTACAGCTGACAGTTTGAACTTTTTATTCTTAAAAAGAAGGTCAGCAATTCTTTCCCACATTCAGCAGAAAAAATACGTGCAATCACTCAGTTGTCAAATGTGAAATATACAGAACTAAATTAGATTATATTTTCTTTTTTTTAACTGAAAGAATCAGAGAATCAGTAAACACTTTGTATGTATTGAGCTAAGACATAATGCTTAGTTTTGCAATTTATTCGTTTGAATGAGTAAAAAGGCGCACAAACTAATGCAAATGTAAAGAACAGATCATTTCAGAAAGTATAAAAATAGATAACACGTATAGAGCCTTTGTCCTGAGCTTAAGCTCCAGTGGAAAAATGCCACTAGAGTCAGGTGGAGCCGGCTGCTAGTTTAGTTTTTTGCACTTTTTGTGTTTATTTTCATACATTCAAATAAGGTGACGCAAGTTACAAAACACATTCCAAACATAGCACCTAGTCATCAAAACCTGTATATTGTAAGTGTGTGTAAATGATCAATACTTAGCATTGAAATATTTTTTCCCATCACTATTTTGTTTTTGTGACCTGCTGTTTTCTCAGATCTTCCTTCGTCGTCCAAATGATTCTTATGTGACGAACAATACCTTTGTGCTGGAGAAAGGCATGCGATCCCTGACAGCATTCAACATCTCAGACATTCAGATGACCATCATCTTTGATGTAGTGCCCGATGTCAATGTCTCGCTGGCTCTGATGTTGTCCTATGATTCTCCTCCCAACTCTACATTTTACGACAGCAAAATCACCTTGAACGGAACAGGTAGCTGCTCACCCACTCTGCCATCCAACCTGCCCTCTTCTGTTTTTTTCTGTGATGTTAAGTATAGACTGTCTGTTCAAGTATTACTTTCTTGTATAAATGTATGTTTTAATTGGTTTTCTTTGCCTTAGATGGCTATCGCTGGATGATAACACCAGAGATGTTACAGCAGGGCCCAGGGGTCTGGTATATTGACACCAGACTTGAAAATTCCCAGACTGAAACAGACATTACACTGGAAATCAGTTCTTACTCCAGCAAGTGCCTGTACTGGGACACAAAAAATGAGCGCTGGAGCAACAAGGGCTGTATGGTGTGTAGATACAAACTAAAAAACCGCCTGTCTTATGGTGGCACTGCATGTGCATTGATATAATTGTAGCAGGAATACTTGGTAATCACACAGTGATGTGCTGTGTTTTCTCTCAGGTGGGAGACAAAAGCACTCCAATGGTTACACAGTGTCTGTGTAACCACCTTACTCTCTTTGGGAGCTCCTTCTTTGTGATGCCAAACCATGTTGACATATCGCGCACAGCGGAGCTGTTTGCCACCGTGTCTGAGAACTACGTGGTGCTGGCCCTGCTGTGCGCTTTCTATGGCCTGTACCTGGTCACACTGCTGTGGGCTGGTTATGCTGACCGCAGGTCGCGCTTTAAGGTTAGACAGCTCTAATAAAGCAAGTCTTTCATATCTGTTTCATATTGTGTTCTGCGTCAATGATACCATGGAGCTCCGGCCCACCATGCACCTTGAAACTTGTGCTGTTCTCTCTGTATTCGGATGAGCATCTCAAAACTTCTGACCGCTAAAGATAACTTCATCCAACTCATTCTTATTGGTTCGTTCGTTGATACAGAGGAAGATGACTCTGCTGGATGATAGCCACCCTGGAGCACTGTACAACTATCTGGTCTGTGTCCAGACTGGCCATCGGAAGAATGCTGGAACCTCTGCTAATGTAAGGCTTTCCTTTCAGTTAGGGGATTGTGTTTGGTTTTGTTTGTTTGTTTTAGTCCCATGATTATTATAAGAATATTTTATGTCTTTCTTCTCCAACGTTTATTAACGAATGATAAAACACTTATAGATGCATTTCCTGATGTATTTCATAATGTAGGAATTTCAGTCTTACAGCAAAATGTAGAATTTTTATTTCAGGGTTTCCATTGTTCAAGAGCTTCAAGAATAATTTGGGATATTTTTATTCTTTATTGCAATATGTGGGGGACAGGTCTGGGCTCTTTTGCTATTGAGTCAAGCTGCTATAAGTGCACAATGTGCTATGCTGCACAGCCAATAAAAAAGGAAAACCCTAACATTTCTTAATTCATTTTATTTGTTGCTTAATTACCATACTTACATTTTGTCTTTAAGAGCTACAATCGCTTTCAGGTTCTTCTGTCACTGTTCAGTGGTTCTCTGTGCTCTCCAACAGGTCACAGTGAAATTGATTGGATCAGATGGAGAGAGTAGCATACAAAACCTCACAGACCCTGAAAAACCTGTGTTTGAGAGAGGAGCCACAGACATGTTCCTTTTGGCCACGCCCTTTCCGCTTGGCGAAGTGCACAACATAAGGCTGCAGCACGACAACTCTGGGGGTCACCCATCATGGTACCAGAAACGGAGGGTTTAGACAAAATAATACTGCTGCACATTTTTATGCTTTAATCTTGCTAGTTTTCGCACAAGTCAGATTTGTTTTTAATCCCATTTTGTAACCTCTAACACCACTTATAACCTACAGGTCAAAATGCATATGTGCTTCCAGTGAGGTAGTTTGACTCCTGGAGAGTACATTAACTGATAAGGTGTATTCTTTGCTCCATGAACTTCTGTTCCAAAAAGGTACATTAACAAGGTAACCATACAAGACCTGCAAACCCGACAAGTGTGGCAGTTCCTCTGTCAGTGCTGGCTGAGTAATGACAGAGGAGACGGCGCCACCAAAAAAACCTTCAATGCTGCAAAGAGCAATGAGATCGCCAGCTTCAGGTCAGCCACAGGGTTCCTCACGCCATTGATTTAAATGTTCTCAGCTCTGAATGAAGCCTTGTTAAAGGATCGGCGCCACTGCATGTCTCTGTTTTTGTTTTTGTGTTTCTATCAGGAATATTTTCCAGAGCAGAACATCAACCGGTTTTAGGGATGAACACATCTGGGTGTCCATCGTGGATCCTCCCTCTCGAAGTCCATTCACGCGTGCCCAAAGGGTTTCGTGCTGCATGAGCCTGCTCCTCTGCACCATGGCCATCAATATTGCCTTCTGGAACATACCCGTGAATAAGGACTCACCAGTGCTCTTCTCATTAGGTGACTGCACTTATCTCTTACATTGCTGAATGCCCTGTAGGGCAAGGTATTATTCATGGGCGAGAAACTATTCTTTTAGGTCTAATTTAGTGCAGTGGAGGTGTCTTCTACTGTCTGGTGATTATCACTCTACTCATCAGAGATATTGAGGACACAAGGTCACTTGCACAACAGGCTATTGTCTTTTGATTCTCTGTCCTGCGTCCATCATTTGTGGCTGCACATGTGAAATGTATGGGGGTGTCTTTCGATGCTTTTTTCTTCTTTTTTGTTGCGATGATGTCCACAACCAGTTTTGTTAACCAACTTTAAAAAAGAGGAAAGGAACATTTGTAGCCTCGTAGAACGTTAAGTGACAGCAATACGCCATCATGTAAATCTACATGCTGTTCTACACACAATAAAAGTTAGATAAGCAGAGAAAAAAACAAGATAGTGTCCCCTTCCCCAGATTTTCCCAGCCCTATTTTCAGAGGGAGCTGGGGTGTGATTAAAAGGAGCCAGGTTTGCTTTTTTTTCCCTCACAGTACCCTCAGGGGGAAAGGATTAGTTGTGTTGGCTTTGGATATTGCCAACCTTATTTTGTGCAAACAAATCAACTAAATGATCTAAAGGTGTGAACCAAAATGTGGAAACAAATTTGACAGTGTTTTCTTTTTGTCCAGTGTAGTAAAAATGATTATTTTTTATATGTAGCTGAAGATGCACAGAAATGGTAAAATGGTTTACATTTATAAAACACTTCAGTCTAGTTGACAGCCTAGAGCCCTATAACACTAAAAGCTACTTTCACTCATTCACACACACTCATACAACACTTTTTAGTCTTTACAGTGTTGCATGCTGCACATAGCTTTTTCCTTCACACATATTCACACATCAAAGGGTGAATCAGGGGCAATGCCAGGTTCAGCGTACTGCCCAGGGAAACAGCCCTCTTCCTCCTTAGCAACAAGCCCCAAGCTTCAATAAGAAACATGAAGCAAAGGTAAGGAAATGTATAAAAGACTGTAGTTATATTAATCTGCAGCACTGAAGGAGCAAATAAAAAAGAAGTGAACATTAACATGTTTTTTAATAGAAATAATTGTATTAAATCACTTCATCAAATGTTGTTTTATTCAAGAAACATGTTTTAGTTTTTTCATATAGACTTCAACAACATAATTGATTTTAACTTTGAAAATAAATGTTTTAGAATGCTTAATCCGGCAAAAGGGTGGTAACATGTCATTTTAGAACGTTGTTGTGTAACAGCACATGTGGCCCAAGGTTCCCGGTGGGGCAGCTGTTTTTTTGAAGTAATGATCCAAGATTTTTATTTAGTTGTTTTTTTCACATTCACTTTGTGTTCTTTGGGTCCAGGTTCATTGGAGATCACTTGGCAGGAAATTATGGTGGGAGTGCAGAGTGGACTCCTTATGTTCCCAATCAACATCCTCATCATCACTATCTTCCGAAGCATCCGGCCTCGAGTGATTTCAAAATCAAAAATAGATGACTCCGAGGAGAAGCCCAGGCCCCCTGCAATCACCGTTCCAACTGTTTTGAAGGTGTGTGTTGTTTTGTTCGGGTCTGGCTTAGACTGACTTTTGAGAGAAAATCTTTAACCAAAAATTATAGATAAACATTGAGTGTTCTGTGTTTTTCTTTTTCTATACAGGAAATAGAGGAGGTCATTTCTCTGGTCAGCAAGAGTCCAAGAAACAAGATGCCGGATGTGGTCCATCTTGAGTCCACTGCTGACCTCTGCCCTGCCCTGGACACTCTACACATTCTCATTCAGCAAATGCAAGGTAGCCTAATATATACTCCATTCTATCAAACAGAAAAATAGAAAAAAACAATGACTGTTTGCTGAAAAGTTCAAATTAAACAGCAATAAAGGATTACTACAACTTTATATAAAGAACAAGCATCACATGGCACAGATTAATACTAAATCCACATAGTTCCTCTCTTTCCAAACACACTCATATTGTCTATAATTTGTTGTTCCATGGTCATATGATTTCCTTAGAACACAAATGTCATACTCTAAACAAAGGTTTAGGACTAAAAAATTATACTGGCAGTGAGAAAAAAAGAAAGTGGAATTTCATGACTTTCCTTAAACTACCCCAATATCTCACACGGCATTGAAAGGTATCCTCTCCTATTAGCAATTGAACTTTAGCATAATCCTTTCCTCATAAAGGAAGGAACTTCTCGCCCGTTCATGAGGCTGAGAGACAGAACTGACACGTTTCATCCATCTATGATAGGCGAGACCGAGAGTAACAACCACTGCGTGTACTGCAGCAAGTTCCTCCTGGCTGGTCTCTGTCACCTCCTGATGTGCTTGGAGAAACTGGATGAAAAAAACTTCCCGAGTTCACAGGACTACCAGCAGGCCCTCAGTCTCACCAACCTGCTGGTCCGCAAGGCCGAGATGGTCTTCAGCAGCCACCTGTCTAACTGGTCACCACCTCTCTTACACAAAGATGTCAGCTGGTTCTCGTGTTGTTCTCTTATGTCAACTTTCTCCCATCCCAATCCTCTTTTTTTTTTGCGCAGCCCCGCTCCTGTGAGGAAGAAGAAGAAGACGCCAGTGGGCTGCCGGCTCCCCTGGTGGTGCGTGTTTGTGGGATGGTTCCTGTTGCTGTCCATCAGTGGGATATCCACTTACTTCACCCTGCTGTACGGTTTTGAGTACGGCAGAGAAAAGTCCATCAAGTGGGTGATGTCACTGGGCCTCTCCCTCTTTGAGAGCATCTTCATCCTGCAACCCCTCAAGGTACCCGATAATTCATGTTCGGTCGTGTTAATCAGTTTGTTTGAACGGCAGCTCTCTCAGTCTTTCTATTTCCGTGTGGTTTTACTGCAGCCTGTCTGTGCTCACAGGTGATCGGCGTTGCTGTGTTTTTCGCCCTGCTGCTGAAACCCGTGGCTGTGGAAGACACCGAAGAAGTGGAGCAAGTGCTGTTGGGTAAGAAGAACATGACGCAGGCCACCCTCCACTAGCAAACATTCACTTTTACAGCTTTTCTGCCTCTTAGTAAAAGACCAAACAGGTGGAAACAGATGCACAGTGGATTTAATAAGAGATTGCATGTAAACAGTCAGCAATGAATAGACAGGCCTGTAGGAACTTTGGACATGCTCCAGATATCTTTGTGAACAAGTAAACTATGAATGTACATCAGTGCTTAAGAAATCTCAATTCAGCTGCTCTCAATGACACATTTCCTGTTTCTTTTTTTCTGTGTTAGAAATTGTGACTGAAAAATCAAGACCCCATAACATTAATTAAATACTTACATTGTATACACATACAATGATAAAAGTTAAAAGCAGCTAATTAGTTTAAACCGTTCAGCCTTATCACCGGACCAGATCAAACTTGATTTTGCTGCTGTTCATGTAACCATGGCAACTCGAATGAAGAGCTGATAACACAGAAACTAAATCTCCTGCAGACCGTGCAGAGATTTGCCAGCTACACGGCTCAGTGGCAGACCTGTTGCCTTTTAAGTGGAAGTTTTACTTTCCAAAAGAAAAACAACCTCACATAGCCCCAAAATGTGTTTGTCACTTTGAATTTGCTTCAGCTAAATGTATCAGTTTATTTTCTTGTGCAAAAATGAACTTGTTTTGTGCAATGAAATATTCTTTTTGATTAGTTGATTCCCTTACGTCTTCTGAAACAAATGCAATCACAGAAAAGGAAACTAACTTTCAAAAAGTGAACCCGACTAAATGAATAGGATTACGTTGATTTGCTGCAATGTCAAATGCAGGACAGTAAAGTTTAACCCCCCATCCCTCCAGCTTACAGTCTTCATAAAATATTTTTGTGTTGTTTGTTAATTCAAAGAGAAAGTTGTCATGAAATATACAATAATTTATATAACAAAAAAGCTTAAAAAGCAAGCCAAGGATAGAAGCGTCTGTGAGTTAGCCTCAGGTGGCCTCTCAATTTAATTTTACACACAAATTTTTTATTCATGCATCATAAGGCGCAGAGAGGTTGCCTTGAGAATTTATTTCAGGTTGACTGCTGAGAGCTCTTATGTAATTATGCTTATCACACAGAAAAAAATTTGGTGACAGCTGCAGCTGAATGGCTCTTTTACTTTCTACTCCCTCCAGTGGCTTCTCAGACTAAAGTGTTCGAGTCCGCACTTCCTTAAGCGCAAGGCAACCCAAATATTGTGTGTCTAACTGCAGTTTTTTTTTCTTCCATTTGACAGAGCAAGAGATTAAGTGCAGAGGATACACCGGCAGGGTTTCACTGTGAGGATGGCCCATTTAACAGGATATATATCGTTTCCTCTATAAGCACTGTCACCAGAGCAACCACTCACTGCTTTAGCTCTAGTTCACGGGAAGATTTACTTAATGAATATCACATCACATAAAACATCCTGGTGTTGGAATATGCACAGATTATCCTCTTTCTGTAGTGAAGATTTGGGGGGGATGAGAGCAATTATGTAGCAGCCCTTGAAAGTAAGCACGTCCCTGACTATGTATACCTATATAAAGTAACACTGCTTGTTTTAAACAGCTGTGGACTCACTTTTCATTTTATGTCACCATGCAAAAGTAAAGTAGTAAAATCCATTCTTAGATAGGTTTTTGTATGATTTTGAGAGGTAAAAGCTGTGTTAGATCCAATAAAGCTAACATGACTCATGAGTAATGAAATGGAGGTTCATACTAGAACACTAAGTTAACTTTGTCTTTTAATCTAGTCGTGCTTTTCATTTGGGATTAATTGTTGCATTATCAGTTTAAGATGGGCTGTTCCTTTGATACAAGGTGTCCCCCACTTTTAAACATAGTCTGGAAAAGTCACAGACCCTTGTGACCCCAAATTGGACCAAGAAGATATCAAAGATGGATAGACCATCGACCTAAATGACTGTTAAAAAGCTCTCAAACAGGAGTTCCACCGAGTTCTTCTCTTTTTGGCATGAAAATTATTAACTCTCACAATGTCTGTAACTGGTGCAAAATTATCTCAACTTAACTCCTTTTAAAACATGATTACCTTTTTAAACCGTAAATTACCTAGGAGAGAAGGCCAAGTGCTAATGGTGCATGAACGCACACTTTTGGGAATGTGCTCTTATGTAATTGTACCTATGGGAGCTAATGGTTAATTGATCACCTTTTCATTTAACTGACAACACTGTAATACATGCTGAAAGTGCATGTTGTGCGTTTTCATCACTCATGGCAGCTTCTGTGAGAGTCAGTCTATCGACTCTCTGAATGATTTATGCAACTCACCTAACTATATTTAAGTCAGTGCTTTCGGATTCAGAATAAAGGCACTCCTAGAAACCCGTCTTAGATTTTGTTTCTTTTTAAACAAAACATTACTTTTTTGTTGGTTGATGTATTAATGCTGTATGTGTGAACTGGAATAAAGGGATTTCTGTTTAAGTTTCAAAGTATTTAAGTGTGTGGCCATTCATTTTAAAATAAGCTGTGACTAACAGGCTATGAGGAATTTGTTTGAGGTGGCTGATTAAAACTCCAACAGCTGATTTCAAATCCAAACATATTTGCAATCATCTCCTTGTGGGTAAATATTTAAAAGTTTCCATTAAAAAACATCTCTGTCACATTTTGTTTTTATTCAGACTGATCAATGCGCAATTTAAAAACATTTAGTGTTTTACTGATTATTATCCTATACATCTCATGTTGTCATAACATTAAAAATAAAACAAGACAACTTGTGAAAAAATTATACACTGTTGTGCCACAGAAAATTGTACCAAATTAAATTAGTGTAACTCGCTTTGTTTACTTTCTGAGGTAAGATTAGTAGTAACAGGTGTTATATGAATTAATACAAATAGAAGATAGCATAGCTATGTGAGGATACTTAAAACCAAAATAAAATGTTGGCATTCAATTGGAAGAAAAAAAAATCTTTCAGGTATCCAAGCTTTTGGGTTGCCAACATAGAAAATATTGTAGTTCTGACATCAAAATAAGAACGGCTTTGCAGGTTAATCTTTAATCGCCCACTTTGCTTCACGTGTATTTACCAGAGTGTCTCAAGCAAAAGACAGAAAAGTTAAGCAAACTGCGGCGTCACTTCACCTCACAACACTGTTGCCAAGACGGTCGGTTTTGATTTCCAAACCAAATGATGTCCTTTACATGGATTTAGCTTTGATTTGACTGAGATGACCTCTGCTGCATCATTGTGTTGTTGGCATAATAGGACAATCTTAAAGACAATCAAAAGTGATCTACCATAGGGTTGGAATTATGGTTAAATGCCAAACACATGACAATAAAGACGTCCAGCGACACCCATCTCAAGTGTAGACTTGTGTAGTAATGATAACTTTCTGCCTTAATCCCCTTTAATTCTGTTTAACTCATCTTTCTCTGCCATGCTTTACGTGGCACATTGAATGAAGCCATAATTAAATAACAAAAGCAGGCTGAAGTCCTAACATCCCTTTGGTTGTTTCCCTCTATCTCTAAATCCATAGAGTAAGAGGGGCAAAGGATTTTTTCATGGAAAATAAGTAGCATTCTTTTAACAGTGGTGATTTTTAGTCAGAAGGTCCCACACGTTATGAATTTTAAAACATTCACTCTGAAAGACTCTTAGAATTCTGTTCTAAAATTCTTATTTCTTTGTTAAAGAAAAACATAGAAGTTTCCAGCATTGATTCAGGAAACTTCTTGTCTTATTCCCTCTATTATTGCTTTCCTTTAACATGAGAGACCCCTGCTGGTTCCCACAATAATTACACTACCTAAATAAAGGGGGAAAAAGAACATCAGATACCCATGTATCTGTTTTATGAAAACAGTGCAGACATCCTTCACAATGTTCCAGTTTCAAACATTATTTTATTGATATCTTAGTATATATTGTGGAAAAACTGATCATTTGTTTGTTTTAAAACAAGGTACAATTTTGTGTCCCGAGAGAGAGTGAGAGAACAGTCCAACATAGAAAAGTTATTGAATAGATCACAGCTCTGTAGCGTTTATCATCTCCATTTCCTCCGACAAATGTTAAATCTATAAATAAGCTGTGTACACCATCCAGCTGGGAAACATCTCGTCATGCCTCTAGAAACTGCTGAATCATTTTACCCAAGGCTGCCGTCCATTTGCCATGCAAGCAGAGCTGGGTGGGGTTAGGTTACAGCAATGCGCCATCTCTGTACAAACACAAAACCATCTTGCTCCCCATTTCCACAGGAAACAAACAGCTCCGTTGACAAAACTGATTTTTTCCCCTTACATACAATGAACTTTCATTTATTTTTTAAAATAGAGATGTTCTTGTTGAAAAGCAAATAATGTCAACTGAATAATGATAATGCAAATCCAGTCCTGTTGTTTAACAAACGTTTAATCCTATTAAAGACTGGAAAGGCCTCAGATGAGAGGTGATAGCTAAGGCAAATGCAGTGGTGCTCACACACTAGATGACCCATGCCCATGGTCCCAGAGGATAACGCAAAACTATCACCTTTGGGTAACAAATATGTCGCATTGGGCTGTGTGGTTGCTTTTGTCTGTGAGAACTCTTGGAACACTTGTAAATCATGTACATTGCTTTAGACATTTGGTAAAACTGACATTCAAAAAGGGGGAGAAAAAGGTTTATTTAGAGATAGTATACTGCATATTAAAACAGATTTGTCAAATGATGGACACCTCCTTGCTGTCACACCTCATCCTGCGGTACAGGTAAGCCATCGTTGTAAGCATGTCTGTCTGTATTACTGTGAATGTATTGCAAACAGGTCCGTGTCCCTAGAGCTCAGGCGGATGAACAGGTATACCATGTGTCACCACAATCTCTTCTTGGATGACTCACATGCATGCCATTTCTGATAAGAGATGCGCCGCTGATGTTCGGAAGCCTTATGGGTGTTTCAAAACATCTTTTCCACAGTGACAAAACCACAGGGCTGCGCAGCACGCTGCAAATATGGCTTCTGTCTTGCCCGACACCTTAGTGAAAAACACTGTAGAGGTGTGGTAACCCGACCTCTGAGAGGACGCGGTGACTTCACAGAGTGTGAATGCCCATTCGCCACCAAAGTGGAGCAGCCCGTCAGGCGTGTTTGACTGGTCTGAGACAGCACTGAGCAACACAGTGGCAAAGATCACAGCGACACCAGCATGTGCAAAGTAGAATCAAGGCATGTACAGTAAATATTAGTCACAACCCAAACCCCAGGAATATTAATATTAAAACCTAAATCTCATTAAGTAGTTGATCACACAGAAGAATGGGAAATGTTAAAAACCAGAGTGACCTGGAATAAAAAGGAGTGTTTACAATGTGTTCCAGAAAGACAAAAAAAACGAAGTGCCGCATTCTGCCAAAGGAGGGTCTATTAGTGACCATTAACAACCACTGTAAGTTGGCCATATTTACATCAATGAGGTAAGAATATATGTTTTTTTACATCTCTGTAAAATGACCATCAGAAAGGGGAGGAGAACTACCTAAAGCTGACTCAAAGACTTAAACATTTCCCATTTCCTGATCTGAGCTGTGTAGGACACGACACAGGCCTGTTTATCTGTGTGCATGTGTGTGTTTAGACCAGGGACAGAACACTTAGGTCTTCTTCTTCAGTTCCTCGAACCGCCGCGTCAAATCGTCAAAGTCGATGTCATCCGAGTTGGTGGTGTTTCCACCAAAGGAGGATGCGGGGAGCGTGTCGGGAACAGAAGGGAGTTCAGGTAGAGCATTGCTGTCAAAGAGGTGGGCTGAAGGACCAGGCCCTGGAAAAGAACAATTCAAGAAGGAACTAATTTAGCCATTGAAAATAAGAAAAATAAGATGAAGATGAACTTCCTGCTGGCAGAGAAACTATACATAAATGTATGAATTTGAAAATGTACCATCCTGCGATATGCCTACCCTAACAAATTGATTTGAGAGTAACGAACATGACCTGTCTGATCCTAAAAATTCAGAACTCACCGACAGCCTGGGAAGGAACAAACGGTTTGTCATTAAGGTCATCAATCTGAAACAAAACCAACAATGGGTTAGAGTACATCTCTTCTCCATAACGGGATCCAATTTTATTTGTTAGTACTGATAAAGAATGGACCATAGGAAAAAGTAGCAAAAGAAAAGAGACAAGAGCAGTTTTACTATTGGGAACCATCACCATCTGTCAACAAAGCACTTTTTCTGAAGGAGGTGAATGAATGCATCCATTTATTGGAAAGAATGGTTTATCTCTTAGTTGCAGTCATGCTCATTTTAAGCCATAGCAAGTATAAGCACTTTCCCTATTAAGGTCTGGAAGTATTCGCACAGTGACACAATTTTCAGTAACTTAACTGTGTATGTCCACTCCGTATGGCAAATCAGAAAAACTCAAATCTCCTTAGTTTAAAATGAAATGTATTTAAATAAAGTTGCATAACCATGAATAAGCCTTTTTATATATTAAAAAAACTTGCCAAAGTATTTTAAGATTATTTTGAGCAAAGTCTAATCTACCTGTGTCCTCAAAATAAAACTAAACTCAATAATATATACATATCTAAACTATTCCACAGCATTCATCTGATAAACGGAACTCACAGTAAGTGGTTAAAATGAGAAAAATGTGTCATTGTCGAGATACATGTAGACCTAACACTAAATCTATGTGGATGAAAAGCCCCACTCTGAGAAAGTGTGGAAGGCAAGCAAAACTGCAAGCAAGCTGAATAAACTCTCCTTCCCTGATTGGTGCCCCATCCTGTCTGTCTGTCCATCTGTGGGGGACAGGAGGGGGGCACAGGATCTCAATGGCTCAGTCACTTACAGACTCATATGTGGGGGGAGAGGTGGGCAGCTGGGGGGGCTGCCCTCCTCCCATGGGGGGCTGGAAGCTGTTGTAATTTCCAACTGGGGCACCGAACGGTTCCTATGGGGGAAAAAAGAAGTCGGTCAGAGGCGTCAGGGAGGTCCCTGAATAGTGTAAATCAGATTACACGGCAAATGGAGCACAAATAGATTTTGTCAGTGATCAAAAGCCACCAATCAATCCCTGAAAAAAAAAAAAAAGAAAGTTTTTCTGCAAAGCTGGTTTTGATCGTTTTCCTCAAAAGAAACAGAAAAAAAAAGCTTTCCAAGAAGGTGTTTTGAACAATAGAGACGATTTTGTAAAAATGTTAAATCATTAAAACATACCCAATCAGTCAGTTCTAGTATTTGTCAAACATGCTCAGTTTATGCCTATATTGTTGTTAAATATTATCATCACAAAATATACAGTAAGTCAATTAAAAAAAAAGAAAAACATTTTAAAACTGTGGAAATAGTTTAAAAATAAATAACCGATAAAAAGAATGCTTACAGCTCCTTTGGGAGGTGGATAGTTGAAAGCTGCTGGCATGGGCATGGGCATGGGCATAGGCATGGGCATGGGCATTGCTGCTGCAGGAGCAGTGAAGCCTCCTCCACCACCACCGCCGCCACCTCCACCAGACCTCTTATTGTCCACGTCAATCAGGTCTGCCTCCTCTCCGGGACACACCTCAGGCTGCAGAGAAACAGGACAAAAAAAAATGAATAAGCAAAAAAAAGAAAAGAAAAGAAAAGAAAAGAAAAAAGAAAAAAGTCAACTTAAGTCTTTAAACTGTGAGATGAATCCTAAAAACATACCCGGACCATGGCATCTGGTTCATACGGAACATTATAGTTCTTGGCGATCTCAATGAGATAGCGTTCCACTAAGATCTTGGGAGGTGCCTCCACGCTCAGTTTGTGCATAAGCTGGAAACATATTAGATATTTTATTACGTGGAGTTACAAGTCATAAAAGCAAAAGACTCAAAAATTCTTGAAACCACCTGTAGGGATATCACTGAAAAATATTTGTTACCCTGTCGTTGACTGTGCCAATCTGATTTGTCCTGCATAGCTTGCCATACTCCTTGCTATATTTGGCACACAGCTGTTCAGATACCTGATGGAAACATGATAAATACAACTCTTAAAACTGTCCAAATATGGATAAATAGGATGCAAATTTCTTATCTTTTTGGCAATGCCCTCTGCTCTGCATGTTTTATAGAGAAAAAAAATTAGACTTACAATCTTTAGCTCAGACACCTCTGATTGGAGACGAGGTGCTGCCCAGATGAGTGTGGACACAGCCTCTTGCAAGCCTGGATCAAGCTCCCTTTGTGGAGAAGGAAAAATGGATTTTCATTGCAACAGGGAATGGCTTGGAAAAACGGCATATTCATGTACACTGTGCACCATTTTATGAATTTACTCACTTCATAGACTGGATAAGGCCAAAGCGAGCCAGCAGCAAGTCACAGTAAAGCTCCAGGATCTCCATGGCCTCTACCAGATAGTCCTCTCTGATGATGTGCTCCACACGGATCCGGGCCCGCTCATCTTTACCTGATGACAGGTAGTCGGCAATCTCCTTCCTTGCCTTTTGAGCGAGCTCAGCTACATTTGAAATTAATTAAAGGCATTAGGGAAAAAAATCAACTTTCAATACTGGAAGACAGATTGCCAAAAGAAAAAAAAACATTAAGACGGACAAAGTAGCACTCACTTTTCTTTTTCTCAAGGAGTTTGAGTCTATTTATCACCAGCCGTAGGTTGACTCTTAGTCGCTCAGCTTTAAAACCTCCGCCTAGCATGTTGACAAACTATCTATAGAAATGGAGGAATGAGAAAACCTGAATACATACGGAATCATAAACCAACCAATGAAGCAGATTTACCTTTTCCCCAACCCATAATCAACGAGTCACTTAATCAGGTGAGGATGACTAACACATCGCCGCAGAATGACTCCGCAGATTGAACCAAAACACAAATGTAAACACAATGGAAATCTCAGATTAAATTAGCCTGCTAACTGACACTACGAACCATTTAGCTGTTTAAAAAAGCTAGCTTTAGCTTGACACAAGCTAACAAGGGGCCACGAAGCTAATTCAAATACCCATTTTTCGTTAATTCGTTTTATGTATCATATTCTTTTACCGTAATATAACAGCTATATACGTGTGAGAAACATAACAGTCAGATAGCATTAGCTTTGTTACCACTCTTCTGCTATGACAGTTAGCTTTGTCGCTCTCATTCAACACAACACAAAACAAAAACTAACCAGGGAAACAAACACAGGCATTTTATATAATTCGATTATTTTGGACCATCCACAAATACACTGGCAGAAACTCACCTGCAGATTAAAGACAAACGTTCGTATCAACTTATTTATGTTTCCGTCTGTTTCGTCGACCTATTCACTTCCGTGATTATTTGCAGTGACGTCATTGGGAGTTTACCCAATGGGCGGGATTTGTGTCAAGTTGTAATCAAACACAGGTGCGTCTAAAGCACGCGACCAATAAAGTACTTTGAGATTTCATTACGTTTTTGAGACTAGTAACAAGTGTTCCCAACTTCTTTTGACTTTTTTTCAGCTAATCAAGTATATTTTTGCACAACAACAAATCTACCTCCCTCTATAATAACATATTTTTAATTTAGTTTAATTTTTAATGGAATTTAATTCAGTAAATTTAACACGCACAACTTTAGTAATAGTATTAAAAACAACTTATTTTTCATCTTAAAGTTCTTCATGTACTCATGTATCCTGCCTTTCACTTCTTGGCAACTGAGATAAGTTTCTGCCCCCTTGTGGCCCTGAATTGGATGATCGGGTTTAGAAAATTTAAGGGATGGGAGTTACAGTGTATAATAATTACGTTGTACATCACATTGTAACTTATGTACTGATAGGATGGGAGGCCCATTCATCCATTGGAAGGGTGCAGCTATCCCAGCTGATATTGGACAAGAGGTGAGGTACACCCCTGACAAGTTGCCTGTCTATCACAGCACCATCGATAGGAGTTTGGTGTAGAAAGGTCTCTGTATTTTAGCAAAACAAATAATCTACAGAAAAAAAGATTAGAAATATATATTAAAACACATTGCCTGAGCAATTTGTTGTGATTGATGTTTGTTAGCAACATTTTAAATAGTTGATATAATAAACTATTCCTATCAAATCAATGTCACATCAAATCCAGATAAGGTATAATTACCTGAAATGACCTACTGAGTAAACAGTTGTTGTGACTCCTTTAGAATGAATGAATCAGTGAAGCTATTATCATCAATTATCGGTCTGCAGTATGTGTGACTACTTTCACCCTCTAACATCAGCTTTCTGTTTTGCAGAAAAAATAAAAAGCTTATAATATAAGCTTGGAAGCTGCCATAAAACTATTTGAAAAAGATGCATCTATGCAATACATAGGTGCACCTATGCAATACATAGGTTATTCAATATCTTATAGTTTAGCAGGGTACTACCTAATTTTATGTGCACAACATATTTTTGAAACCCAGTAATTCAGTCACACATTTTATCTAAAATATAGTAAATACAATTATGTGTTTAAAAAGGTTCAATTTGATCATTTCTTTGAGCAGGAAAGATTAACCATCGTCAAGACATGACCTGGATTTCATATTTCCAGAGAGGTAAGTGCTGTCAAGTTTTCATGGGATTTGTTATCTATTAGTATCAGTGATAAACTTATAAAGAAAATTTTTTTAAAAAGCCAAGAACTGTGCTCTTGGCTCATTTGAATGATAATGGAGACATTTTTCACAGGTCGAGAGGTTTAATATATTGCATATTTCTTATAAAAAAATAATTTGTACAGTGAAAAGTAGATCAGAGGCATTACAGCTTGAGTCTGCTGACAGAAACTTCTTTGTTTTTCTTTTTCTTTGACGACTGGTCCTTCGCACTTTTGATCTGACTTTTGACTTGATCCTGGAGCTGAGAGAAGAAGGCTTGAGAGGACCGCAGAGCTTTGTCCTTTCCCTCATCCTGAAAAAAACAGTACAGAGTTAGGCAAGTCACTTCAGGAGGATTCGTCATATTCAAAATGTAGTGTTTAATCTGGCATTTAAAACTGTGGCCCGTCAGGACTGACCAAACAATTCCTTCCATACAACGCTATCATTTACAACTTCTATGTGCCTGCATTTTTTTATTTTGTGGTTATTCGAGTTCTAATGAGGCTTCATATTTGCTCAACAGATTTGGGTTTTTAATCTGAACCAATAAATTGACAAATGACCATTCAAAACCACAACAATGGGAAAAATCAAACTAATTTCTCACAAATTTAGAGAAATATACCTTCAGTGTCAATTCTTGTTAATATCTCATACTGTGAAAACATATACTGCTGACATTCAGTCCTCCTGTTCTCTGGTTTGATCAACTTGTAATACCGGTTACCAGTAAGTCTTCATAACGACACAATTACTGTTTCGTCATTATTTTCAAACGCCAAATCCTATTAAATCAAGCACTCACCTTGAGTATCGTGGCTTTGCCTCCTTTTGCCAGTTTCTTCAAGTTTTCGGTGACTTCGGCCTTTGACAGCTTTTTGTTCTGCCCAGTTTTGTTGGCCTCCTTAAGTTTCTGTTTCTTCTCTTTCTCTTTAATCTTCAGACGCTTCACCATCTTTTTGTGCCGTCTCTCGCGCTTCCTGTCCGTCGACGTTTTCTCGGTCTCACCCAGTATATCTCCTGCTTTGCTCTTCTCCTTTGGTAAGAAGGAACCGTTAAAAAACATGGAACTAAACAGATATCAGATATGCATATTTGTAGGGGCCGGCGGGCTGACCTTCACTTCCTCTGGTGCGAGCAGGGTGGCATCACTGGCGCTGACTGGAGCCACCTCCTCCATGGCGATGGATGGTAAGTTAGAAACAACTTTGACCTCAGGAACAGGCTGTGTAGAAAGCGCATCTATTACTGCTTATTGTACATTAAGTATAAGATGTAAAAAATGTATAATTAAAAATCACTCAGATGTCACTGACTTACAAGTATTTACAGTGTCTTTAGAATTCTATGATCTTTTAAAAAACACAGTTAAACAGTACTTTGTGACCCATGTGGGATAACTCACTGGTTTTGGGGTAAAGTGGAAGTTGGAGAGGGCATCCAGCTTCAGGAAGAGCGTGTCCATAAGTTTTTGAATTTCTACATGAGCCGGGTTCTCCTCCTCCTCAGTCTTTTGCTAAAACCAGAACAATACAAATGGGTGCTGCACAGTTCATGGGTATTGATATCAGAAAAGGAAATGAGAGAGACCTCAAACCTGAGTTTGTTTGATGAATTCTTGTTCGTAGATTTCAGCTAAACTCTTTTTGCTCTTCTCGTGGTCCAAAGTAAGCCTCTTCTTGTACTCAAACACCTCTTCTTTCGGCTTCTCTTTGCGGACGACGTCATCAAATGCCTTAAATGAAAGAAATGCAAGTAAAATTAACTGGATTATGAACCAGGAACATAAAGGATCCACACAACATCAGAGTTATTGTGATGAACCTGGTCTTTAATTCTCTGTTTGATAATGTCTTCGAGCTGTAGTGTGGTTTCCTCTGTGATGGCAGGAGCTGAAAGACAAAATCTTATTTAGTTTGAAAAAAAAAAAAAGTGATTTCAACGGGAATATTAAGAGCAAAAAAATAAAATAAAAAATGTCCATTTAGCCAAAGTGTAGCCAATAGCACATCCAGATTTAAACGCTCGCTCACCCATTCTTGACGACTGCTCAAACTCGACGTCTTCCTCCAGCATGCTGTTCTCGGGACGGGTCTGTGCCGTCACCTCACCCAGCAGCTGCCACGGCTTCTCTGAAAGGGCTGCTTTCTCCAGCTCCTCGATCTTCTGTGACATCTGCAAGATGGAACATCTTAGGTCGCTATCACTGAACTCAGATCTGCTCTCATAGCATTAAGTTGGGGGGCAGGGGGTTTGCTGCTTCAGGCAACGTCATGCTAAAGTATGCAGAGGGTGCAGGCGGTGCGGAAAATATACAGACGTTAAGCTTTTTTCAAAAGACGGTTCTGCAGGGGTCATTCTCTCTTCCATGTTCCTAAATTTGAATATGATATAAAAAGTAGCAGGTCTCTAATATCCCTGTCAAATCAAACAAGTAAAACCCCTGATATCTGCTTACCTTTTCCTGCCGTTTCTCAAATGAAGACCTTGGCTCAGGCTTTTCCGAGGGGGCAGCTTTCCCTCCAAAAATGTCCTCCATGTCCTCCCCTTCGCTGTCCTCATCTTCAGAGAGATTAAAGGTCACTTTCTTGTGTGACGCTTTGGAGTGGCTCTTCTGCGCATCCCTGGCAAAGGGTAGACCAACCAGATCATGCTGGAATCAACCAACCAAGCTTCTCCCACACATGATTACATAACATTCGTCTCACTTACTCATCATCACCCTCCTCTTCACCGTGAGAATCGTCGTCTTCGTCATCCATTTCTTCTTCACCTTCATCTTGGCTCTCATCCTCGCCGTCATCTTCTCCATCTGACGGCTCATCTGTTTTTGCTGCATCACCATCCACTTCATGAAAAAAGTCTTTGTACTTGAGATCTCTGGAGCTCTTCACCTGTAAGTATGAGCAATCAATACATTTTCCTTGTTTGTTTTACATGTCTTAAAAAAGGGAGAAAGAGGTGATGTAATACATACTTCTTTTTTCTTTTGCTTTGATTTAGAAATCATTTCATCCAAGTCAAGATCATCGTCTCCATCAGAGGGAAGGTCCTGAAAGTAATTTATATCATCCTCATCCTCGTCTTCCTTTCCCTCTTGTTTGTCCATATCGTCAAGAAAGGACTCCATCTCTGACAGTTTGAAGAACTTATCATCAACCTCAGAGGGAACCACTTTTATTCTAGAGTCTGGCCTTCTGCTCTCTTTCTTCTGCTTCTCTCGTTTCTCTAGAGCGTCCACATCGAAATCTATATCAGAGTCATCCTCTGAGTAACCCTCTGACCTGTCCTCGGCCTCTACATCTGCCTTTTTCTTAGACAAATTGGGTGCTTCCTCATCTTGGTCATCAGTGACATCTCCATTTTCTCCTTCGTGACCATCTTCTTCCTCTATCTCAGGCAGCAAAGTTAAAGTCCCATCTGACAAAACTTCATCAATGGAATTTTTAAAGTGTTTCAGGACAGCATTGTTCTGGAGCTCCAACTCCTGCCAAATCTGCTCCTCGTCGAAGTTTTCCACCACGAGCTGAGCCAGTGGGCTGCCTTTGTAATCTGAAGGCTCCTGAGTTTTGTGAAGGTCATACAAGGTCTTAGTGAGAGAGGTAAAATCTGCTGCCACTTCATCTTGGAGGCTGTAAAAGAGCAAACAATCAGACATGATGATGAGTGCTTTGTTTCAACTGCTCAAAATATAGCTGTGAAATTTTAAATTAGATCAGTGCTGCTTTCAGACTCGCAGATTAAAAGATATATCATCTTCTTAAACAGTGTAAAACATGTTCTGATCAATTGAAACACTAGGTACCAAAAAGTCAGTTAATAAAAGACAATCAGATCCAACCAAATGTAGAAATACATAGTCTCTAACTGGAGAGATCGTATCTACCCTGGTAGATTTGGAGGAGGACAAGGTTTAGGATTTCTGCTTAGATTGCTGCTACTACTACTATCCTAACCCAATTAAGTTCCAAAACATACCAAATGATTGAAAGACCATTTTTGTTAAGTTCTGTGATTTGGGATAAACTTAATACAGTAACAAGTGCACATGAGAACAAATAGATAGCCACAATTATCACCAAATCTTTATATGATGCTTCACAATTAACCAGCCTTTCTTCGATTTGCGTAAACAAAAAATCTACATTATGAAATTGGTCATGTTGATAATACACCAAAAACTTAAAAGAATAAAAATCAATAAGAATCTATAATCATAAACAATAAAGCCTTTAAACCTAAATACTTCGTTGATTGTTGTGGAAACGTGCAGTTAGCATTAGCCCATCGTTAGCTGTTATCTTGACACGCAGGCAACAACATTTTCAACTGCTCCAACAAAACCAACAAACACTTACCTTAGAAATTTCTCAGGTTGTGCTGTGTTAACATTTATTTTCTCGATGCACTCCCCTAGCACACTCAACACATCTTCAGTAGCCATATCTCCCCCTCACATGTGTGGCCCTGTGTGTTGCAGATAAACAGGCTCAACGAAGAACTCGTCCGGAGCAGCACTTTGGTTCCTGGTACAAACATGGCGTCCGCGGTGCTGAAGGTTGCAGGTTGGTTTATGCTGATAGTTAACTAACAGCCATGTTAACATATTTTCCTGCTGTTTTCCTAAAATAATAGTGTTTTTAAGAGTCGTTCTTTAACCTTTTAACGAAAGCTCGTTTGTAAACAAAACTATCGTCGCGTTACGTAACCAGTAGTCTTAGTGGTTACATTTGTGTACACTGGACGTAAACAGGTTTTTAGTTTGATCAAATGGCTGGGTATATTTTAAATTAAGGGACACAAAGGTTAATTCTATTGATTCTTGTACATATTTACATTACATTTGTATTTTTTAAACTTTTATTTGAAAAAGCTTTCCAGACAAACTTCTCATCCATCTTTGAACACACACCACACTTTGGATTTTTGTCAAAGATGTCATACACATGTCATGAAAACCATGCTGTGGAGACAAACAGTTTAGACCAGCATGTCTTGATTTTATCATACAGCACACTCTCCACTGTGTTTCAAACCAGTTTGTGTGTGTAACCAGTGCTTATGTAAACTGCTACAGCCTGCGGAAGGAAAACCAAATGAAAACCTAGTTTTAAGTGTAGTTTCGCTGACCTTTATCAATGTTTTTTTTTCATGTATCTGTTAAGTGGCAGCTGCTTCCAAATGTTCTCCTGTCATGCTATTGAGGGCACTCTCAACAAGAGCCCCCCTCCATCAGGGTGTCCCTGCCTCCCTGTGGAAGCTGGGAAAGCTGAACCACATTGCCATTGCTGTGCCTGACATGGAGAAGGCCACGGCTCTGTATCGGGATGTGCTCGGGGCCAAGGTGAGCGACAAGGTTCCCCTGCCAGAGCATGGTGTCTACACAGTGTTTGTGGAACTTGGAAACACTAAGCTTGAGCTGCTGCATCCTCTGGGGGAGAAGAGCCCCATCTCTGGCTTTTTACAGAAGAACAAGTCAGGAGGGATGCACCATGTTTGTATTGAGGTGAGACATCTGCATTTAGATTACATCAGTGTTTAGAAGTACACACTCAAACTTCCAAATATATGTTGTTTAAAATGATCATTTTTACTTGTCATTCCAGGAAAAATATTATGGCCTTGCCACGTCTGATTAAATCATCTTAGACTTTTTTTCTTTGTTCCTTAATGATGAATTTTTCTTAGGTTCCAATTGGTCAAAGTAAAAAAAAAAAGTCAACTCACAGTTATGTCTTTGGAAAAAATAATAATAATATTGTACACAAACATACAAAATACATTTCAGTTCATGAAGTCTAAGATTCCTATAGTAACCACAAAGTTTCCCTCTTGTTCCAGGTGGACGATATTAACGCTGCGGTGGCAGACCTGAAGGCAAAGAACATCAGAACCCTGTCAGCAGAGCCCAGGATAGGTGCGCACGGGAAGCCGGTTATGTTCCTTCATCCTAAAGACTGTGATGGCGTGCTGGTGGAGCTGGAAGAGGCATGAAAGCCTCGGCCCAGCAGAGACCGATGGAGCGGTTCACTCACGTCTGTATCATGTGCAGCCACTTTGGCAACCACAGAGATAACAGTGATGATTCTTCCTCATGCCGCTTATAATCGCAGGAACCTGAGTTTTGACTTCCCTGTTTTGTTGGGAACAAATAACATTGTGATGTGCGTTCTGACAATTTCTATAAAGTGTTGTATTCATCAAGTGACTCTTCTTTGGCTCTGTTCACATTCAAGGTTGGAAAGTCAATTTTGTACTTGAGGTATTTGGGAGTTTCAGTTTGCTGAGAGTGTGTTTTTTTTGTTCTGATGTTGCTGAGTTTTAAACCATGAAAACATTTCTAATTGCACTACCCACAATGACACGGCTACACAACATGGTTTCTATTAGCTGTTTTTACTTTAGTCAGCCTATGATTAAGATTTGCTTATGTCTGTGTAGGAAGCATGTGTCATCCTAACTCACGTAACAGCAGTTCAGCAGGATGTTTTTGGCCGTCCGTATCTCAGATATCCAGTAGAGGGCGTGGCAAGCAGAAAGCACACTCCCCCCCCACACACATATTTCAAAATCGAGGAACTCACTGACTCGTGATCACTGTCAAACATTTTACTTCAACTTCCGACACAAAGGTTTACCATCTCATTTGGAAATCCCCATTGTCCTTTTTTTTTCCTTCTCATCCATTGTGCTTGTATCAAGAAGTAAAAATGTTTGGGCTGTTTTTGTAGTGACACAATGCAAATGTAGCTTTCAGCCAATGTATATTTGATGGATGAATTCATCTGAAGACATTTAGGTTGGAAGAGTGTGATAATATTGACATTTTTAAACTTAAAAACTTAAAGCACTCTACAAAAGAAAAAGAAGATTTCGCTAACAGGAGGTTTGTGTGTGAGATATATTTCTGTGCGTATGTTCACTGGTCTCTAAAGCAAATGTTTAAAAGGGAAAAATACAAAGTAATGTATTTCACAATCAAATGGAAATCCCATGTCCTAATCAGATGACTTCTGTAAATCAAGCTCTAAAAGAATCCTGACTATGTCCTTCATCTGCAGTCAGAAAAGTGTGGCCTTGTTTCAGTTTTCTAAACACGATAAAGCTCCTCTGAAGCGGCATAGCAGGATTCTACAACTTATTCTGAATAATGTTGAAGTCTTATGTAGGGAAACGGAAAGTGTTAACAATAGGTAACATTTAGTCTAATGTTCACTGCAGTTTGGCTGTTAACCAGCAGGAGCATTAAGATGCTCTGAGTTTGTTCTCCTGCTTAATATACATTTTTTAACAGAGACTCAGAGTTGAAATTAACTTTAAAATTCCACGATAGTCAGCAGTGGTTCTGATAGGATGGAAACTAATGCAGTGTCACTTTCAAACTATGTCTTTGCTTGACATCTGAGGTAAAAAAAAAAAAAGAGCACCCTGAGAGAGCACAGACTGTTACATCCATTATGAGGACACATCGCAGCTCAATGCTTTGAGCTAATGTGACACAAAACAAGAACAAAAATTCCACGGTTTCAAAGCCACTTAGAAGGCAAAAGGCCATTCTGTAGCAATTGCACAAGAGACAGATATGAGCCTGACGAAAACAAGCCTATGCTGTTAGACACGTGTTGTATTTGGAGGGAAATGTGTGAGCTAGCTGCCAAGGCTGCCAGTTCAGCCTTGAATAATAGTGGTGGCTACGAGCTGTTTGTGTTACCGAAATAGATTACATCATAAAGATGTAGTATGTGGATGTGTTTGCGCCAACAACTGGGGAGTTAAGGCTTAACTTTTTGAGTTTTCTTTATCCCCCCATAGTTGTAAAAAACAGGCATTAGGTCAGCAAAGTTTAAATACTTTTCACCAAAGATGAATCCAATAAGCTGTCATCTGATAAGAGCTCAGTCTGTGGGAATTGGTCAAAAGTCCCACAGACTGAGCTACTTTTTGGCCAAAAAGGACCACTTTTATAGTTGGCTGCTAAACATTTATGCTGTGAACCAACTCACCATTAATAAAGCCTCAACTTTTTTTTTCCTTTTTTGAATATTCCATTTCAAAGTAATTAAATCCATTTCAAATTTGAGCCAAGAAGTAAACCATCCAACTTCAACAGCAACATACTGAGAGGAAGCCCCTGTTTGGAAATGACAGGACATCCAGTAAAACCCTGAAGCCTGAACAGATGCTTATGTTTCTGAGCAAGCTGCCCATTTTAAACTTGTGGTGTGCAGTTTGCAGAGCTTGCACACTAACAAACAGTAATTATGTCCTGCATATCTGCCAAGTTTCAAGCTACCATTTGCTTTCCACTGGTTTAAGTTTCGACATAATGAACAGCTGTCCAAAGCTGCTATATTTGGTGAGGAAAAACAAAATAGATACGGAGGACATATTGAGGAGAACAACATCTGCCCCTTTAGTTTTGCTTTCCCAAATAATGGAAGTGAAACAGCCCAATTTAGGCAATTCAAATGCTTGACTTTCTTCAACACTGGAGAACATTTAAAAAAAAAAGAAAACAGCAAATCATAATCCAGAGGGTTCCATTTATTTGGTCTGATAAACACCTGGCTTACAACAGTAAATATTTTCTGATGTCTGAACACAGCATGTGAAGGTGGAAGGAGCTTTGAATGTAACAACTCGCAAGGGATCATCTAGATGTATAATGTGGATGAGATGCTGATAACATGAATAGTACACATTTAAATGCCGAGCAACTATCATGCAGAAGAACTCATACTGTGAAAGTAAAGAAGCAGGATACAAACATACAAATACAGGAGCTTTTGTAAAAATGATCGAACAGATTTAGCTGCTTTCTTTGCCCAGAGTGTGTTTATCAAACAGGTATTCGGCCATGCCGCTCTGAGGAGCTCCCATGCGGCGCAGATTGGTCACCCAGTCTCCCAACTCTTTGATGGACTTCACCTGCTCATCAAGGTAGTGGGTCTCAATGAAGTCACACAACTGGAAGGAAAACAGAGCAGGCTGGTGAGCTAAGCCACACACAGAAATGTCCATCTTATCTTATCTTCAAGTATTTAAAAAGGAAAGTGAGCAAACATTAATGAACCGACAGACCCTCTGATGGCACAATCACATTGATTTCTACAGTAGCCTTCTAAATGTTCCACAGGTCACATTTAAGTCTAAGGGATCTCGCTCCCCAAATTAAAAAAAAAAAAGTAATCTGCAAATTGTTTGTAGTTTTGGATTGATACTCACATGTGGGTCATTGTGATCAGAGCAGAGCTTGTGCAAATCCAGCAGTGACTGGTTCACACTCTTCTCAAGCTGCAGGGCACACTCAAGAGCCTCAATGCCACTGCCCCACTCATCCCTATCGGGCTTCTGCAAGGAGAGAAAAAGAAAAAAGAAAAGAAAATGAGGCGCACAAGTCTCCAGGGAGGGCCAAATCTGACCCAGATGAGCCTTCAGATCAACAAACTGTCTTTGCCGTTTAACGTTTCACGAAGGCTCAAAGGGTTGTGTTTGTCTGTTCCGAACAGATAAGCGGCCCATGACACTCACACCTTCCGTATCTTTAGGCACTCCCAACATGGGCCGCGCGATACCAAAACAAGCAGTCTCACACTACACGGGAAGTCTAAAGGAAACAAATCATGTATCATTTTCATAAAGATCATACCCTGATGTCTTGCAGGAAGATCCTTCCTCCCCTCTGGTTCTGGAGTTTCATCAGCTTCTCTGCATGCTCGCGCTCCTCGTGCGACTGCCCGCGGAAGAACTTGGCAAAATTGTGTAATGCCAGATCATCGCGGTCAAAATAATAACCCTACAAAGAGGGAGACATTTGTAAGTTAATCCAAAGGTTTCCGAAAGACAAATAAAAAAATTCACAAATATTCGAGCTTTCAATAAAGTATCAATTCATGTTAAGACAGGATACAGATTAGGGCCTCTAAATGGGCATTGTTCCTTTTCAAAAAATAAATACACGTCTGTTGGGAGGAGTTTGGTTAGAGCAGCTGTCGTACTTTTTCTTTTCACAGAACATAATCTATAAACTTTCAACCTTTGTTTCATTGTGCTGCCACATAACACCCATTTCCTGCCAGCCCAAACAACTTATGTTTAGTACAACCCATCTTAAAACATTTTCTGTTTCAAGTTAGCACCTTCATCGGTGCCACCAAAACCGCAAGGCAGATTTTCAACCTGCAATTAAAATAACCGTACCAGAAACACTATTCCTCGTTTGGCTTGGTACTTCCACCTGTATTGCAAACACCTGTTCCAGGCGCTTCCCCCACCCACACGCTTGCTCACTGATCTTTAGCAGTTTACTACATTAACACGCGGGGCTCTCACCATAGACAAGTAGACATAGGAGGCGTACAGCTCCAAGTTGATCTGCCTGTTGATTGCAGCCTCGCAGTCCTGATGGAAGTTTTGTCTAACCTGTGAACTCATGGTTCTGAAAAATGGCAATGGGATAAAAAAATAAAAAAATGTAAAAAAAAAACAGTCAGATGGATGCAAGAGATCTACAATGATTATAAAATCGCTTAATTGAAAAAAAAAAATTACTAATCAATATACCTTTCTTTTGAGAGAGCCTGGCCTTTGTATAATACCACTCAACCCTACTAATGCAAGTCAACTATTTAAGAGAAGTTGCTACAACTTTTAAAAGTTAATTCAACAAGGTAGTTTTTCATTATTTTACGGTCCCGAGATATTCTACGTTACAGATCGTTAAAATACATCACCAATAATTAAAGCGCTTTTTTTCGAATCCAGACACGGGCCAATGCCAACAGCGCCAAGGGCCGCGTTAGCAGCGCCAAGGTGAAAACCCGAAGCAGGACTAATTTACTAAATTCTCCTTAACACCGACCGAAACATCAGCCGCTTCAGGTAATTTTGCTTTAAGCCAACACATAAAGCTCAGGTTTTTTCCTACCTATTCTCCGTGGCAGGTGGTCTTGTGAGAGGGTTGCCGATGTCCGAGAGCTTGCGTTGTTAGCAAAACAAACAGTTAGCTTCCAAGCTAAGCGTGGTTATACGATGACTTAGCGATGCAATTTAAGCTTAAAGTTAGAGTTGACTTTCTTGATGGAAATCTAAATGATAGAAGCAACTGTTCGTGTCACCTACTTTAAAAAGACAGTTAAAAGGTTGCCGTTCAAGCACTGTTGAAGCAGGTAACCTTCACCGTCCGCTAACAGATGGATCTACTTTGAGCGTAATGGCTTCAGCGTCGACAAATAAATGAGCTGCTTGGGCCGTTACGTCAGCACCAGAAGAGGGCGGAGCATTGCCGTAACCAGGCAACGAGGCACGTATTAACTGTATGTCCCTTCATTGCGTAAATGTTCCTTAGGACGCGGCATTTTTCAATAGCATAATGCTTACTTTTTAAATCCAGGGCCAAACAGACTAAATTGCTGTCTAACTTTACAGGGGAAAAATGATTAATCAAGTCTTTTAGGTATGATCGATTTTTTTATAAATGAAAAAAGGAGGACAAGCTAAACGTAAGAGGTAATTTTCTTGCATAAACAGATGAAATCCAGTGCAACTATTATAAAACATTCAACACCACAAAACTGTGAAAAGAATCAGCACAAACACTGACCCTTATATTTCCCACAATTCCCTTATTAGGGTCAGAATTAAATGACAGAATATTTAAAAAAAATTTTTTAAAGCTCTATCCCCCATTTAATTAATTAGTTTAACAACTTTGTAAATCATTTAGAAAACACATGGGATTAGGATGACTAAAATGGAATTTGACATAAATTTTAAAATTTAAATCTGGTTTTTAACTGTGCCATTGGACAGTTTTTGCGGGAAAATGTATTAAGAATAAGAATAAGAATTAAGAATTGGGTTTTATTGCCAAGTAGGTTTACACATACAAGGAATTTGCTTTGGTGAAAGCACCATTATTTGTTTAAAAGAGAAAATATTTGTAAGGGGTCAAAATGTTGTTGTATGTATGTTTCGTATGTATGTCTATGAGCCACAGAGGACTCACGAACTCTCAAGACTGCATCTCAGCAAAATCAGCTTTGAACACATGATATGAGTCAGCTCGGGGGTTTTTTTTAACAATGATATTGGCTAATTCAAAAAGTATGGAGTTAAGTAATAATGAACTGTCATGCACATGATTAACTTTATGTAAGGAACGTGGTGGTTTTCTAAGTAAAGGATCATTCTGTTAACATTTAGTGAAATTAGCACGTTTAATAGTTTGAGTTGGCATCAAATGAAATAACTGGGATCATATGAATCATCTTGGATCTCAGGGAGGGAAGCACAGTTAGGTGCATGATGATAATGATGACGATTTAAATGAATAAATGCTCTTGATGGTGACAGAACTATTATACTGGAAACATTTTTGACCTGTACTGTACAGAAGTCGTTTTTATGCTGAGGTTTTATAGAACACTGTTCATGAAAAATGTTGTACTTTGTTATAGTTTGGTTGACAACTTCCTGTATGTGCAGCGGATGGAAAATATTTCCTTCAGGTGTTCCCTCTGTTAGAGGAAGCAAATGCGTGGTCCAGCAGTTGTGCTAGAAACAAAAGAAGATAGAAAGGTCTATCATGATTATCGTCTATATATTGGAAAGCTTTTGCCAAACAGAATTTTGGCAGCTCGAGAAATGGTTCTTGGTTCAGACGGTTGTACCATCTTCCATCATCTTTAGTCACAACTGAATAGCTTACAGATGAAAGTTCAAGGGTCCGTGATACCATGGCAGTAAAAGCAACTCTTGAGACATGAGATTAGGCAAGGCCAATATAGCATTTTGTGTGCAAGAAAATTAAAAATGAATTACATAAAAGATAATAGCATTAAAAAGTGAGAGTTTAAAAGCAGAAAATCAATAAGTCAAAGAAAATAGAACAATTGAAAAATCAATAGATTAGAAGTGAAGTGAGATTAAGCCAAGCCCGCACAGCTACTGGAACGGGAAGGTTGTGTGAGTTTTACAATGCGGCTGTGGTAAATTATTGATATTCAGGGTGTCGACCCTTGACCCCTGTGACATGAACTGAACTGGCTTCAACTCACTGGTAATGGCTCAAGTTTTATTTACAATGAAACCCCATGTTTCCCATGAGCTATTTAGCAACTTGTTCTTTGTTTTTTTAAATGCCCAACAATCATCATCCGAATCAAACTTCTTAAGCCAGGTCAGATAACTATTCTGAGCCCTGGACATTTTCTGTTAGTGCTAATGTTTATGATGCTGTTTGGAGGGTCACATTACACTAGACTGTATCCACTGCAGTTGTAAGTGATGTGTTAGTTCTGCTGGTGCTCGTCTTTTGTTTGGGATCGCATTCTAAACTTCTTCAGGTGTGAATGTCAGTACTGCCATCTTCTGACCACCAGGTAGGGCTGCATGCATCACGATGTTGGACTGAGCTCTAAACTAAAGCTGAAAAAGTTCCGGCGGTTCATTATCCTCAAAAACAACTTACCTTACCGCACACTCCAGAAGGATACATTTTTATTGCTAGTCTACAACACAAAAGTAACTCTACACAAGACTGAGTTTGGTCTTTTATCAAGTTTTTTTTTCTTCCGAGTTATTTCAAAATATTTTTTCTCTTTTCTGGCTGAAATGAAATGAGCTGTATCAATGCTGAAATAGTGACAAAGCTTGGTCTGAAAAAACAAAAAAAATTCCAGAATTTTTTCTCCAAAACTTTATTCATTGCTTGAAAAGGTTTAGTCGAAGAGGCCGAATCCCATGTCGTCATCGGACTCCTCAGACTCTTCTTTCTTCTCCTCCTTCTTCTCCTCAGCAGCTGCAAAACAAACAAAAGTAGTCAATATCTGTATTTTCACTTAAATTATGTAGACTCTTAATCTACAAGACGTATCCAAGATATTTGATGCTTCCCGTTACAAATCCACAAATGAAAACACCTTTAAAACTTCAGGGGGCACAGTCAGAGGTTTAACTTTTTCACATTGCTGTCCTTTCACTAATCTGGCAGCATGTAACAAAATCAGCACACAAAGTCGAGGCAACGCTGCTGCGCGCCAAGTGCCACTGATGGTGACAAAGTGCTAAGCTGATCCTCTCACCTGCAGCGGGAGCTGCGGCTCCACCTGCGCCACCAGCTCCGGAGCTGGCAACCGCCACGGCACCGCCCGCCGGCACGCTGGCCAGCTTACCGTAACCTGAGGAGACATGTTGGCAAACATGAAGCGCAAGTGATAGCTCAGACACCAGACAGAGACCGAGACACGCCACAAATACTTCACACTGGACAGAATCCAGCTACCGCACCGGATAGTGCCTCATTAGGCCCTGGACTCGTGTTTAATTTATTGGGTTGGTCCAATTAAATGAATACTAAGTAGCAGCAGATTTAAGGATATGGCAACCAGTTCATGTCATTGCCTCTAAATAACATGTTGATCCAGCAAGTAAACTGTGGAAGCTTATTGGGATTAATAAGCAATGAGAACATTGCAAGCAGGTTTCAAGAGCTCATCTTGTCCAATTTTAGACAAGTCTAAGGACAGTTATTGTTGTTTTGTTTGACATATCAAGTCAAGAGGCTGATCATCAAATCATTAACTATCAGTTGTGAATCAACATGTGTGTTTTTGAATATAGCTGAGAAAGTGAATGCACTGATAGTTCCAAATGTACCCAGATCAAACTGGGACCCACCATTTAGAACAAGAACCTGAATATGGATAAAATCTAGGGATTCAAGCACAATATTTTAGCAAAAATCTGGACTAAAGATTGATCTACTTAAAATATCTAGACATAACTGCGGACTCACCTGTGGCGATTACCTCTTCCACATTCTTGCCTTTCAGCTCAGAGATGACCTGTTTGAAAAGACAGAACCACGTGAAAAGGCAGCACACAGCACCGTGCAGTCACAGCTAAAACAGGAGGGGGCGGCTCGCTACCTTCTCCATGCGCGTCTCATCGGACTCGATACCAACGCTCTCCAGGATTTTCTTGATGTCCTTGGCCTCTGGGCTTTCATTGCCACCGAGGGCAGCGAGCAGGTAAGCAGCAACGTAACGCATCCTAAAAAAACGAATAAAGCAGAGACTGAAAAACTGCATGTGCAACAGAAAATGTGCCATCCCCCCACAATTCTCCCAAGAAATAAACACAGTGGGCTTTGTTAGGACCTATTACACTGATTCAAAAATGAAAACACGTGTTTATTAGTAAAAGTAGACCTCATGCAGACATTGAACTTTGGTTTGTTTGTTCTGTGAAAAGTGACGGCATCATTCAGATTACACTCATATTGCAGCTTTAAAAATTATGTGGAGACACATTTAAAGACACGCTGTAAGTATGAATCTTCAACACAACATACTGGCTCACGTTTCACAGCTTCTCATTGTAATCCATTTGTCTTTAACTTGGACTATCCGAGGTCCCACCAGAAACTGGGCATCATCAAAGTGGAAAACACAATCTTTCAGAGCACTAAATGCGTCTCTAACTGGAAGCATTAGCATTTACACTCATTAGCCCAATTGACGAAGATAATTGAAAGGTGTGTTTAAAGGTTCAATTTCCATCAGGTGGCGTGTGCTTTGCTCCCGCTCCCATCTGCTAGCAGGTAGAGCTAGCTAGCTATGCTATACTGGCAGGAAAATTCAATAATATCTTCAGGATGCCGCTTATTAAGTTTTCAAGCTACCAGGGTTGGATGTCGTCTTTATTTCAATTGGGAAAATGACACATTTCTTTATGTGACCGGTTTAATTTGGTTACAAAATGCCACTCACTTGAGCTAAGCTGTCGAACGCGTGTTCACTTCGAGGTTGGCTCGTACAGAAAGGAAGTTACGTCTCCGAGTGAAAGCGGAAAAGGGCCTCTTCTTCTTCGTGAGAAGTAAAAAGTACACAGAAGCTGTGTTGCGGCCTACTGCTCAGGAGTTTGTTTATGTACATTTCCCCCTGTAATTAAAAGCACGTTAATAGACCAAAATAAGAAGTGTCAAAGAAAAAAAATATCTAATTTTTAAAAAATTAGCTGCTACAGGACATAAATTAAACAAAATGAGGATATGAACTGTCAAAGCATTTAAAAAGGTTTCAAAAGTACACAAATGTATATTTACCTTTTTAAACCATCAGTTCTTATGCAGACCCAATTCGTTTGGCAAAAGTTCTCCAAACATCCTTTTTTAATATGAGAAATGCATAATAAATTGTCTTGCTCTGAAGCAGGTCATCAGGGCAGCAACTTTAACCAATCAAAGTGTGCCTTTACATAAATGCCTTTAGGAAGAGATTGTTTAACTGACCTTTGACCTCATAATGGAACAGATTTAATTATCCAACTCATCCTGATATGACAGTTTATTCACAACATATATTTTTATTGTTTTTTTTCTTGGTTAAAACAACCAGGCAACCCACTCACCTCTAAGTAATGCTGGGATTTTTCTTCTTTCCAGGCACAAACATTTAGTTCAGACCCTGATTACTCAGAAATGCATGTGATGCTGTATATCAACTTCAAAAGATCATTTATCTTCCCCGTGTGCTGCTACCGCTACTGATTTGGCTCCAGGTCCAGCTTGGCCTCCTGCCTCTTCCTTGGCCCCTGCTGCTGCTGAGTTTGATCCAGGATGTGATTGATTCTGGCTGCCAGAAAAGACGAAGTGAACCATCCACACATGCGAGTCCGGAACGGATGGCGTCAACACCGTCAGAAACCAGCAGCTGTGCTGCGGTCTCAAGCTGTAGTGTGAACAACCAGCTCTAATGAATCTCTGTCACGTGCACTGCTTGGTTCCAGGCAAACAGCCCTGATTTTGCTGCTGAGCCCCAGCTACGGAGTTCATCTCCGGCATATATGCGGTGCGTATTCATTCACGTGGGCAAAAGCACCATTTTGAACATGAAGACACATGGTGGGGAGGATTAATGTTAACTTGAATGTCGATGAGAGCAGCAGAATCAACCAAATCAAGCTTTTACTCAAAATAGATGTATAATTAAAAAAGAAGAACATCCTGAACAAGGTCAGGACAGATCAGAGGACATCACTACAGCCATTAGACAGAGAAGTGACATAAACAACCCCTCCTGCTCTCAAACACAGGTGTCTTTGTCAACATTCATTACTGTGGACCGGAGTCATCGTTATGATTAATTGGCAACACCTGCTTTTTCCCCAACGATGTTCAGTTAGAACTTTCATAATGAATCAGGGTCCAGTTAAATAGACTTTTCCCTTTTTTAAACGATAAATAACCGAAGAAGCACCTCAAAACTGTTTCACTGGTTCCAGTTTGATCTCTTTTAATACGTGTTTTGTGCATATGAGATGGCCTCCATCTAACATCATAAGACCGCATTAGACAAATGACCAGCAGCCCTTTTTGCAGAGTGTCTCTGGAACATCTGGAGTTTCAGTACTGCAGACTAACATCACCAGACTTTTCTTTCTTCTAAATATTAAAGTATATCTTATATAATGCAGATTTTGAAATAAGCAGAGCTCATCTTGGTCACCCTTTTGGTCATTATTAAACTTTTATTATTGGTTTATTACACCTTTTACTACACTTATGCAAGAAAACACAGTGTGCTTTGTTTCATGTGCCGTTTAATGATTCGAAGTTTGGGGCCTCAATACAAAGAAACTTTTGGATAAAAGATGTTCAAATAATGAATCTCAAATTCATAGATGTAAGCATGATTTATTGGGCTTGTAGTCCAGCTGATGTTATGTTCTACGGCACAACATTTTACATCCTACATCAATGCAACACAAGAAATTAGATAACAATGAAACAGCACAAGATAACACAACATCTACAGGCATCACTACCAGATAACCACTGACTAAGACATCTCAAAACATTATAAAAAGTTTTAACAAATGTTGCACGTTTGGTATTGGTCCTATAAAGAAAAGAACAATCAGTTCAGAGCCCTGAGAAGCAAAGCTGATCCGGACGGTTGGTCCTCCATCAGCACTGCTTTCCAGAAAAGGTGAGCTGATGTGGCCCTGGTCACACACAGTCAAAATAGAAGTACCTACCATTCCTGATATCTTATTTTAGGAAAATTACTTATAAAAATTGAGAAAAATATCAAAAGAAAACCATTATAAAAAATTTTCTATTGACTTTTCTGATTTACAGACCAGAAAATGGATAAAAAGTTGCAGGGAGCTTCCTAAATTAGACAGATATCAGTGACATTCAGAGAGAGTTGTGACTGTGCAATTTTAACACCAGATCTCATTACATTTTGTTTCTCATTTGCTATATATAAATATTTGAGGAGTGAATCGAGCAAGCTGCTGTTGGATAAAAACAAGGGACATATTTTCCATGTTTTCGAGACTCATATGTACACCCGGCCCTCTCTTTGCCTCATGTGGCCCATAGAATGATCTCTTACTCTAGCAACCTCCTAAATATGAGCATGTTTGATGACAGAAAATGACATTTAAATCCTTCTATTTAGCATTAGCAGTATGGATACAGTAAAACATTCATGTGTGTGAATTCTGAATAAATAATCTAAAAGCAAACCCTAAATATCTACGTGGGTATGAGCATAGTTAAGTGTCGATCATTTGTTTTTTATATTGTCACAAATGCATTATTTGGCCGTACAGTCAAATATTACATACATTAACCTGCATCTTAAGATACAACAGGAAAGACCGATCTTACAAATACTCTCCAAAACATTAATAATGGTTACATGCTGCTTATCAATATTTACTTGAAAAGCCACAACACAACATGTGGCTGCCTGTTCTTTTCTTGATCATTAGATTGCCAGCTAAATATCACCGGTAGATTTTTTTGCATCTCCTTCATGGCGACCAGTACGAGACTATCTGGTTATAAACTCTGAAAATGACTTTTTTTTTTTTTTATCAGTGTGGTGGGCCCCAAAATTTTTTCAGGCCAATTTGTCATCATCCTCGTCATTAACATTCATCAGAAAAATGCCAAGTGTGTTGTACCAAAACAGGTGATTTATTTAAAGTTTGTGGATTACTTTGCATAGATAATCGTTTTGCATCAAGGTTTTGTATTTCATTTTAGATTTTGTGTCACACTTCAGCAGTTTCTCGCACCCCCACTACATGGAAGCGAGCCGCATGCTCCTCATGTCCCGTAATGTGATACACACTTAAAAAAACTCCAAAAGGTCAAACATTCCACAGACTTGTAGGATAGTAATCTTCAATGTCAATCTGACTGGAGTGTATGTATATGCTGGCTTTTGATCAATGCATAAAGGAGATGGAAACCACCGAAAGCATCTCATTTACATCCAATAACAGGGTATATAAAGAAGTAAACATGATTTCGGATAAACACTCTCGCTCAACCCTAGCAACATCTGACAGACATCTCTTTCCTTTTTAATCCAACACTTGAATGCTTTAGAATAATCTTTGAACAACCCACTGAGACAGCTGGTGTCAGAAGCTGTCGCCCTTCCTGAGTACGTAAAGAGAGGGTGTATGAAGGATGCACATTCAGCGGCAAAAATAAGGATCCTGCGTTTAAGAAGGCTTTTGGACCCGTCTAATACACGTGCAAGAGCTGTGGGACATTTAACAGGACCACTACTCGTGACAAAACCTGAAAGTGCTTCTTGGGACTCACCTCTGAAGAACGACTTAAGACCAGAGGAAAAAAGAGACATAGGAGACAGCCATCATCTAATTTCTCCTTCCTCTAGATTTAGTTCTGGAGCTGATCTGAGACCAAACATTAGTATGGCTTAGTGTGCCTTAAATCTACAGCATGCTACACACACAAAATATTACATATCTGGAAAACAAACCAAGAAAAAAAGTCTCAAAAATACTTTTTAAAATTTGGAGATCAAAGTCAAACATTTAGATGATGAAGGTTCTAACAAAAGACATTTAATAATCAGACAACTCCCTTCACCAGACAAGCACAGAAGTCTTCAAATACTTGGTCATTTGGACAAAGTAAACTTGCACCCTTGTATGTATGCCTTCGAACCAAATGCAAGCTTTTTAGTCAGGTAATTCTGTATATTTTGTGTATTTTTCTTTGGACAGCCAGACATGCAAGCTCTTTAGAAATATAGAATATTTAGTGTGGCCATGAAAATGTGGGAAGCATTGTAACTGCTTTGACATGATCCCCTTTTCAAATGCATGTGAAAGTAAACTGGTTTGTTTGGCAGCAATCAGAAAAAAAATATTGTGTTTGTTTTTTCTTCTCATTTCAACATGCAATGCAATTAGTAAAACACTTGATTTTTGTAGTTTAATGGTGAAAAATACGTTTGTAAGCATAACAGGAGGAACAACTGTGACATAGAGATTGGGTTTAAATTATTGCTCAAAATCCCTCAAGTGTGTTGGCTTATTCAACTTCTTTAGACGGAGCATTTCACAGGTAGACGGCTATTTCAATCACTGTAGCACCTGTGTGGTCATTGCCTGTAAGTTAAAAGATGGTAAAATACACACAAAAGCCATGCAAAGGCAAAGAATTTACAGCATAACCATTAAACACCTGTTCTATAAAGTCCTAGTATGTGCAGAGAAGTCATACCAAAAGTTTTTTTTTCCAAAGTATTTGATTTGCATGGTGAGTTTTTAAACTTTGACTTGATTTCAGAAACCCAAAAATTCTATTTCAAATTTCAAATTTTTTAGCTTTAATTGAAAATATTCGTGATCATAATCAAGTTTACGATGAACGTGTGTACACTTCTAAATTAAAAGCAATGTGAATCTCTGTGGTGGCATAAGTTTTATTCCTGGTTTGCTGAGATCCTGTAACATTATTTACATCCTCTGCAGGGTTTTCTGCAGCATAGCAGGATGTTCAGCTAAAAAAAAAAAAGAGGCTAAGCCCAGAGAAGACCCATGGAATTAACACAATTCCAGTTTTGAAGTGACCTTAAAGTAGTTTTGCATATTTTTGGGCATCTTGTCCCTTTCTGATTTGTTTAAACTGTCCTCAAATCTTCCAAAAACTCCTAATTTACACGTCTGCCGTTGTAAAAAACGAACTGCACCTTTTGAAGTTTGCACATTTAAAGAGTTATACCTACCAATTTCATGGATCTAAATCTAAAAACAAAACACTGAGACTAAGAGATGCAGAGCATTGAGTTATTCCTGATAGAAGCATTTAATAATCAGTACGCAACTTTAAACCATAAAAATAAAATAAGATCAGTTGACACAGTACATAAGATCAATGAGTTTGCCCTGAGGCACTTGGTAGTGGATGTGATAAAACTAATAAATACACTACCTTTCTCGTCATAGGAGTCATACATTTTGTCACAAAAGTACTCAAAGTTGCATTCAAATTGTCAATTCAAAAGTAATGCACAAGGTGAGACTCACATTGACAATCATAATCCTTCTAGTGTTCATCTAGAGTTTAGTGTCTGTTACAGTAACAATGGTGAATATTAAAAATGCTACAGAACAGGTTAACAGCACAAGATACAGTATGTTTAAGTAGGATCAAGAACTACAATTGGTCCTTTTATTTTTTAATTTTGTTTTATGGGACGGGGCAGGGAGATAAGAAAGAGACCAGAACAGATGGCCTGTAAGATAGAGGAGGGAGCTGGGAACTGACATAAAAAAAAACAAGGGAAAAAAAGAAAAAACAAAATCCTACTGAGGATAGTTGTTCTGTTGCCGGCGCTTTGCCGACCTCATTTTCTCAAAGCGTGACTCCATCTCCTCTAGGACTTTGGGGGTGTACCTTACTACCAGCTTCACTGTGCCCTGAGCTGCTTTGAGGAGTTCCACAGCTTTCTCGTGGTGCTCCCCCTCCACGCTCTGAAATAGAAACAACACATGGAAAAACAAGGTACGATAACATAAGTGACACAACTATAAGGATGTCTACATGCTCCCATCCACAATATTCACTGTGTGCTATCAATGTCAAGCAAATTTCCCTTCTGGGATTAATAAAGTAATCAATCAATTATCTATCTATCTATCTATCTATCTATCTATCTATCTATCTATCTAT
>JABUIW010000020.1:5058075-5069989 GCA_013363375.1 Menidia beryllina
GATAGATAGATAGATAGATAGATAGATAGATAGATAGATAGATAGATGTTTTACCAGTCTGTTTTAAGATGTGCACCTGCATCCTACACCGGTTCGTGCTAGAAGGATCACTGCAGCGTCTTTAGTCCCATATTGGGAGCATGATTAGGCACAACGCAACGATTACGCAAATTATGTTGCAGCAGGCAGTGTTCGGGAACTCCAAAAAACGCAACAAAAAGCTGTCTTTCCGCACGACAACGAGTCCCAATTTCAACCCCGAGACCGAGCCGCTGAGAGGGTGCACGCACCAAACATTTCTGAACATACCCCCCCCCCCCACACCAACATTTCGGGATGTGCTTTAAAAAGAAAAAGAGCATGGTTTGCGAGGTATTGGTCACTTGGCTCGGATCTGAATCCGGGATTTTTTTTTTTCTTTCGGTCACTGATGTCCACAAATATCACACTGCCAAGGCGACGGGCTGCATGCTGTAGTTTTTAAGCCGAAGTTGATTTGACAGAAAGGAAATCAGAGGGAGCCCGGAAAGACGAGAAGAATAAAATAAGGTTGACATGAAAACAATGCATTGTGCTCTTACCTTTACAAGGGGGGCTGACAACCACTACGTGCGTGGTTAGATCTCCGCGACCAAGACTTGCATGTCCCAAAGTTTAACGCAGTGTGGGGGGGCTTATAGGTACCGAGAATGTGCTGTGCAAAAGACCAGACGCCCTAACATTTCAACTTTCACAGTGCTCTAGAAAAAAAATTATATTTCAAAGCACAAGCTCTTTTTTTTGGCAAGCTCCCCCTCTTTTTTTTTTACTATGCATTTATATCTATAAATATTTCCTCTCTTTTAATCCCGCTTTTTTCCGTTTAAAGACCTCAGGCTCCTCGAGAATAAGCTTACCAAAAGTTGAAAAAACAATCCCAGGTTTGGCAAAGAGGGGCTGGGAAAAGAGAGAAAGAGAGTTGGCGTCCACTCGGCGTTTTAGTCCATGCACGACTCCGGTGCCTCTGTCCAACGTGCTGAAAGCATAACACAGCCAGGGTAACTATGAGGGGCCACGAAAATATCTACACTTTTGTTTGAGTGGCCACTCTAAACTGCTTTTTTTTTTTTTATTAAAAAAAAAAAACTACGCTTCCCCCTTGTCACGTGTATTTTCCCACCCCTTGCCAAACCAGTCCTGTTAATATTTGATCACATATTTGTCGGACATTTCCTTTTCAGATGACAAGCACCTATATGACCAAAACGCCGGTTCGATTCAGTGTGGTGGTCGCCTTTAAAAGGAAACACTCTAACGCCGATTTACAACTGCCGACGGCTGGTCCTCAGCCCCATGGTTCCACATGCCATGCTTATGACAAGTGTCACAGGTAAGTGGCACATGTTGCTTATTTCCCCCCCCGAAAAAACATGGCCAGTGCACTCGAAAAGAGTATACATACGTTGCGTAAAACATTTTTAAAAAAAAACCCTCACTAGCCAACACACCAGTCCTCAGCCCAGATCCCATCCACACATTGCGCGCTGACACAACGTAAGATCTCCTTACCCCTCTCAGTGAGCCGGCATATCCTGAGCAGACAAAAGCCGCACAATCTTTTCCCACACAAGCTCTGTCAACATCAGCCTCAGCAGACATGGGTTCTCGGTGCTGAGTTTGTCAAGTAACCTCAGAGTCCAACCCTTCCAGCAATGCGTTGCCAGACCAAAACAGGCAGCACGACTATTTACTTGTAATCATTCCTTATCTGCATGCTGTGTTTCCATCGCTACTTACCATTTCCCCCCTACGCTGTCCTGGAGATAGAAGTGTCTTAATATCCACTCACTCCAACAGATGCTGGTAGGTAATGTGTCTTGTTTGAAGTCATCATATGAGAACTTCTGCTGTGCTCAGTAGATCGCCCACCACTTCGCTGACTTATGAATCTAATAACCCTTTGCAATATCGGCGAGCTTAAACTCTCTTAGGCAACACCTTGGTGGCTCTACAGTTAAGACAAACAACAACAAGTCAGGCTTTTTCACAGAAGCTTGTACAGATATACGTAACACCCTCGCCAGGACAACGCCATTAAGGGGTCTTACGTGATTGAAATGAGCGACGGCGGTGCAAGTTTATGGGGGCACTACTTCCTGGCTGATCACTCGTTCACTGCCTCAAATCTTTAGATTCGCACAGGCGAACGGTGACGGACACACAACTTCTGACACATTCACGTGTTTTGTGTTATAGGCTGAAAACTCCCCTATTTGGCTTTGGGCCATTGGCCGTGGAACGCATACGCGCAATTGGCCATTTAGATGATTCCAACACGGACAATGCACAGCGGGTTGGCATTACAAAACAAACATTTATAGCGCCCCTACGTCTGCCAGTCAAGTTCAACTGAAACTTGTTGCTGCTCAAAAACACCCCCCCCTCCCCCCTCACTCTGCTTGCCCCCCCACAATTGTTTTCACCGGACCAGACTCTCCCAGGTATACTTACACAGTCCAATTCTGGATGGAAGTGCTGCGTATTATTATTATTTTTTCAGATGTTTTTTTTTTTTTTTTCCCCCCCCCCCGGACAGATAAGACAAATAAAAAAAAAGTTATTCCACGTCCCTCCACAGGCGTAACGGCAACCGACAGAAGCGAGCAGAGCGTTTTTAAAGTCAGGTATGGCACTTTTCGATCAGGAATATGTGGAAGTTCAAAGGCGAAGTCTGTTTTCAGTAAAATTCCATCAGTTGCACTGCCAACACTCAGCCATCTGATTGTTATGCAGTGACGAAGCGCTGTGCTTGCAAGTGAAGCCCCAAATGTACTAAGTAACATGAGTAATAGGTGATATTTGCCTGACTCTTTGCCAGCATCCCAAACTTTGAGGAGTGCGTGAAAGAAAAGTGTCATTCTTGTGGTATAAATTACTTCTTTTTTTTTTTTGTCATAGTTTATGGAAATCACGCAGCATGGGTGGCGCGTTATGGCAACCTGTGGGTGTGCGCGTGGAGGAGACAATGGCACCAGTCTTACAAATCTTCAGACTTCGCTCACGGATCGTCAGCGTTTTAGGTAACCGGCGGCCACGCAGACCTGTTACTCAGAATCTCTCTGCTTCTTTTTGAGGACTGAGAGCAAGCCTCACTTTGTCGTCATCACCACACAGAATACATTCATTTGACCGCAGCTTCGTGGGCTTTGGGGGGGGGGGGGGGGAAGAAGAAAACATTGCACAATTATGTGTGGTCAGTGTTAGTTGCCAGCACTGGACCACTCCTCTGATAACTTTAAGTCCTTCCTTGGCAGACTAAGTCGACACTGACTTCTCTTGTACTGTCAGCTCACTTGTTGAGGCATCAGCCCCCCCCCCCCCACCACCACACACACACACAAAAAAAACTTGGAGTTTGTGTAAATCCATTTCTGCCTCAAAGACACAAGGTGGCATAATCAGATAAAATTAGTCGCATTTTTTTTTCTCCACCCATCTCAATCATAGCCTGCCAAGAAAAAAAAAAAAGCAGCTTTTCATGTGCCGGCAGCCAGAGCTGGACATGAGAGTCGCACACAGCTTATTATCCTTGAGCTCAGTCCTTGTAAGCTTTTCATAAAGGCAGCTTCTCATTACAGGCTACTAATAAAAGGCACCAACGTAAGAAGAGAGGCAACACATTCCAGCTGAGCGTGGACAGCTTTCAGAGCCCCGAAAAACTCCCTCCGCCGGCCTGCCATGCTGAGGTGATCAGGATGTGTGCGTCCTGTCACATCTCGGGTACCTACCATCATCCTACTCCCTGGCCCTTTCGCTTCCTGACGTGGTAACTTGACTTGCTCCTACTTGTGATGTTGTTAACACTTCCTCTGCTCCCACAGCTTTTTGCAGACTCTGCTACTGACTCATGCTCGCCCCTTTTCCACTATCCATGCCCTCCCCCGCACTCCTCACCATAATATCTTATGGCTGAGTCCGAGGTCACAGATCAATCACTTCATCCCCTGGGCCGCATATGACTGCATGGCATTTTGCTCCACGGTCTGCCAAGATACTTCACCTCTTTTGAGCTCGCTCTTAGAACTTGCGTGCGTTTTGGGTTGAAAATATTTTTTGGCAGAGGGAGTGTTTTTAAAACGTACAGCCAATAGGGTGCACCTCGGGATAAATATGGATGTGAAGAAACACTGAGGCTGGCATAGATGTTATCTGGACACATGCGGCGCGGAGGATATAGGACCTACATCTTTAGCGGCAACTTCATTTCCACTTGTTGTGCTTTGGGAAACAGACCCTACCTTTCGAGATGTGATTCCTGCCAGTGAAGTCCCGGAAATGAACTCCACTTCCTCCACTGACTACCATACCAAGGAATCATCAAAAAAGCACACACACACACACAAAAAAAAAAAGATCGTTCAAGTAATTTTTAAACAAAACTCTTTGTACTTCCCAGTTTTACATGTGTTAATCCCATTCAGGCTCTGTTTATGCTCTGGAAACTAATGCGGAGCAGCAGCCTAAAACTTTGAGGGTATGAGCGCTGTCCTCCCCCACGGTATAATGACAGCGATTAAGTGAGGATGGATCCAGTCGGGGCTCTGTGTATCATTACCGTCTTAATCGTTGCTCCATAAATATTGATAACAAGAGGCCCCGCGTCATGAGTTACTAGTACCTGCTGTTATAAATAGAAGCAGGTTATCTCTCCACCTCTTGTATCTACAGGAAGTTGAGCTCTGGGACAAACAAAGAGCAGACAGAAAACAACAAACAGCCTGACTGCACACTAGCAAATACAACCACACCGCCTCCCTCCTCTGCTGCTCAAACACTAATGGTGGAACGGGCCGCCGTTTGGAGAACATAAACTCCCAAGCGTAAAAAGTTGTGATTTATTTACACAGCCTTACGCAGGAACCTAATTTTTCTTTTGACAATGTGGAATCTGGACGCTCGCGTCAGAACGGCTCCTTTTGGCCAGCCTGTTGACAATGTGCTGGGTGCTGGACATCTGTCGTTCAGTTGTGCAGCTTGATAATATTTCTGTGGAGTGTGGAATTAATTATCGGGCCCGGGCGGTGACTCAGAGCTCAGGTCCTCGGAAAGTAATGCGGCCCGTAAATAATCGCCCCGCTGCCACCATACTTCACACTGATGGCGAGCCCTGCGTTTGTGCTAATTTCCCTGTTCTATGTATAGTGCGGTGGGCAGCGGCGGGATGAATGATATTTGGGTTGCCCCGGTGGCTTAGCGGGGCTGAAATTGAGCCGAGTGTGCTGATGTGTCACCGAGGGGTTTCTTTCTAGTTTGGCAGCAGCCGCCGTCATCATCCGTCCACCCCTGACCATCGCTTACCGGTTAAACACCAAAAGTGACAACGTAAACTCTGTCGTTAGTACCCGGGGGTAGAAATTTGTGACTCTGGGTGTGACACATAAGCGTATCGATCTCCTAACTCTGACTAACCTCCGGATGTACAACAGCCTGGAGTGGAGGACGCTGCCTGTCTGCCATTATCTTTATGACCGCCTGCGTTAGATGGGTAATCTCTGGCCTGCCACCGGACTGAGTGTCTGCCAACCCACAGCAGGGAGGGTAAGCAGCAAAAGTTAGGATTTAAACGCTCCAGAGAAGCCTGGACCGCAAAACTCATTTTGGGGTCAACTCGAAAACTCGAACGCAGAAAACACGGAGCCCATGCTCGTCTCTGACCAAATGTCGCCAGAGGACTGTGACTGATTCATGGCCGCAAATAATGCAGTGTATGACAATTCCTCATCTCAGTGTTCTGAGATGAGACTGTGTGTGTGTCGGTGTTTTTGTAAGCTTGGATGTGTAAGGAGTGCTGCAAATTTGAATAGATATATTTGCATCTTGTTGCTTTGCCAAAGGCAATATTGGCTCCCAGTGGTAGTGACCTGAAATTTTGCATGCGAGGCAACCCTGCGTATGGTAGCCCCTTTACGCCCGGACCGATATTGCACAGAAAAAGTGGCAAGCACTGACCTTCAATGCAGCGCATATATGTAACACATGTTGATGCAGGTGATCGCATTTCATGATTGTCCCTCCCTCCCAGCTTGTCCTCCGAACTCTGCAAGAAAAAAAAGAGGAGAAACAACACTTGAAGTTTTTTCTTCATAAAGGTTTAGATTGCTTTGGTGTTTTTTTGCTGTTTATATTCATTTCTATTTGCAGGCCAGCCTCACCTACAAAGTCACACACACTGGAACAACATCAAGAAGGGGGGAAAAAAGGATGAAAAGTAAATAAAAAAGTAAGCATATTGTTTTTTTTTCTTATAGCTTACAGATGTGTAGAAGTCACTCTGCAGTGACGCAGCAGCACATGCAGAGTGGCTCTGATTTCACATATTCAAACTGTGAGATTCGGTAAGACGCCCGTCAGACACAAAGTGTACAGGTTGCTGGTTTCTAAACCGGACACAGAGGCCACCTACTTCCTTTTTTCACTGTCAGGAAAAAAACACTTTAATTTCTCATTCTATATCAGTGCAGTTTGCTCAAATATTTAGTCAGTTTTAAGATCCCCACTGTGATACTAACCATTGCACATACATTGTTATTAAATCCAGTGTAAGCCAACTCATATATACAATATACAGTCAGTCAACGTCACTATCCCCAGCAAACCTCATATCAGGCGGCTTTAACACAGGACTATTTTTTTCCACTGTTTTTATGTAAAAGCCCTTTTCTGACCCCACACTGCAATGCCTATGTGATGAAATATAATCTTTATCTGCTTAAGCACTTGTGGGTGCTCAGGAGCAGAGGGGTCAAGAGTTTTAACTCTATTACTGGTTGTCTGATATGAAAGACAGCAGCCTGCATGGGAAGCAGAGGCTCATAACTAAGAAGCTTGTGCTCCTAAACGGTTGTTGGATAAAAGGTGGCAGTGTAACGGACAGCTTAAGGTGGAACTTTGTCTGGTTTCTCCTCACATGTTCTGCAGCATGGATTTAAGCTAAAAATCAATGCTGGGAGATTGAGGATACAACTCAGATTTGAACAGCAGAATCAGAATAATAAAATATTACAACAGGATGTAAATCTGGAAGTAAAAATCTTGACTACGACTTAGTCGATTACAAAATGTTTAGTCACAAAAGGCTGATTTTAAAAAAGTTGGAAAAGGCTGTTTGGTGGGGCAGAGCCCATGAGCAGCTTCACTTTGGACCCGTGTTGTGCACAAACATACCTTATGCAAACAGCTGCAGGTTGTCCAAACTACAGAAAGCAACTGATGACTAAGGAAGCACTGAAATAAATGTCTTCAAGAAAAAGTAACAGCAGCATCTTATTAGCATTAGCTAGTACGGCTAAAGAACAAATCCATAAAACACGAGGAGCTGCTTCTCACATACATACATTTCCCCTGTCTGAAGAAGAAGTTCAGACACAAAGAGTTAGAAACTCATTTCTCTTTATGGTCTAGTTTATTTAAAAGTCAAGCATTAACCTGAAGCAAATTGTTAAAACAGTCCCGATGAAAATGGTTAGCCTTTTTTCTGGCATTAAGCTAACTCATCCTAAGGTTATAAGGTATCCACTGGGTTTTTCTTTCCTCTGAGCGCGTCGTGTCAGCTGCATGCTCCCCAGTGCAGCTTCCACATAGATTTCCACATGAGGTTTTTCTCAGATTGCATCAGTGAATTTTACAAATAAAAATGAAAGAATCGAAATAATTCCAACTTTGTATTTCAAAGATAGCTGCTCGTTAAATATGGATGATTTCAAAATGGTTGAATAATCTGTCACCCAAACCATGAATGAATCATTCTAGCATATTTTTGGCTGATAAACTGGCCTGGGAGGCACAACGATGGATATCAGCTTCATGTAGATGTATTGGCTTCAGGTCACATATGTAGGCTGATTCCTGAGAGGAATTTGTACTCTAGGACAGTCACATATTTGTAGGAACTCATTTACAAACTAGTCAGCATAACGTGCCAAGAGTTATTTTTCAGATATAAACATTTCCCACTTGCTTTAAACTGGTCAATGCGTAGTTAGAAGTTTTTGTAGGATGGCTTCTGTCCTCTTTTGTGGTGCAACATTGAAATTAAGGTGGTCACCATGCAATATCAACTATAAAATGTCAAATTATGTCCAAAAAGGGGACTAAAATAAAAAAGTTGAAGCTTATGCGTGTTGGTCAAATATGTTGTCATATTGCCACAGAATATTGTTTTACTGGAGCCATAGATCCACAGCACAGTAGTGAGCCAACAGTTTTGCTCAGTTTATCAAAATATTCAAACGGCTTTGTGTAGTTGAGATGATAAATCCTGCATTTTTTTAATTGAAAAATATACTTTCACAATGTTGAAATAGCTGTTCATAAACTATTGCACTCTGCTTTGCTTTTGAGTGACTTGTTATCTAAAGGATTCAGTTTTTTGTGACAATCATCTTTTCCAACCATAAACATATATATGATCTTTACACTTTTATTTGAAATTCAAATTTAAGGGTTACAACACTTTTTTTTTTGTTCAGCATCTTCCAAACCTTTTTGAAACTGAGGTGTACAATCAGCCAAACTTCTTATCCAACACTCAACAAAAGAGCAAATAAGGACCTTTACCTGAATACACCCCATCCCCCAACGTCAGACAAGATACCCCATCACAGGTGACAGACAGACAGTGGGCAGAAAGTTTAAAATAAAGGTCTTAAAGGGAATAAAAGCTTTGGAGTGAATGGTGAGGGAATTGTTCAGGATAATACAATGGAGTGGGATTTCTTGTGTATTGTCTGTGAGGGATATCCCAGCCAACGTTTCTCTATGCATCAAAGGGCCGCCACAAATAAAAGCACACTTGTCGGGGCGAACAAACTGCCTCCTTTATGTCTTCTACCAACGTTGAATGTACAACACTGCAAAGAAGACAGACTATTCAGATGACATGCTTTGCTCTCTGGTGGTTTGCTGTGTGCTTTTGTCTGCCCTGACCAGGACAGATATATAATATCACTGGATCAAAATCCTTTCAGTCCTTTTTACTCCCTGCTAAAGACTCCCGTTACACTACCCCCATACACTCCACTATTCTTTCTTTCTTAAACAAAGTAAACTTGATGCAGCCAGACAACACTTGCAGCCCTCAGGCCTAGTGCCCTAAAATGAGTCTCAGGTTCATTCAGGTTTCTTTTCTACCCCCCCCCCCCCTCCCTGCTTACGGAGACTGTCTTAAACAAACTGTGGTCAGGCAAACTGCACACATTTCTCTGTTGACAGTAAATCGTTGTTTTGGTTTCTCATTTCTTCAAACATCTGTGGGCTGAGTCTATATCATTCCTCTCAAGCAAATTGTCATAACTTGAAAAGTTTTTCCACGCAAATACAAGAATTGAAGGAAAGCAGTCTTCTCTGCCTGCACACTCTGACATTACTCACACTGCATTTCCAAGCTCCTCCTGATACTATTTATGCATGATTACACTGCAGCAAAAGTTATTTTCCCTCATTGCAATTTTTTTTATTAAATTCAAGGGAATTATTTAAAAACTTGTTTTAATACAACATCGGCAGTTGTTTCCATGGAGTGTGGGTGGTGAAGCCATATTATAAATCAGAGAGGTGACTAAGATGGCAGAAAAAAAGAAAAAAAAAACACTGCTCTGTCTTACGAAATATTGTTTTCATACTTCCATGATTTCATTTTTTCAATTCTGCTAAAAAAAGAAAAATTTCAGGCATCCGAAAAAGATAAAAAACAAACAAACTGTACGCTAAGGGGAAATACGCTGAAATGTTTACACGTCATTGATGAATCCCTGATTTGAGTGTGAGGTGGTGTTGTGTGGTTTCTTTTATGCCCTTTGGCTCCTTACTGAAATAAAGACTAACTCAGTCTAGAGGAAAAAATTGTCTTGAGTATTTATGAGTCTTTATAAGAAAAATCAGGAATGCCGCAGAGCATTTATCATTCTTATTTCACTGCATGAACGATGAACTGCGTGAAAAAACAGGAATGTTTTTTTATTTTGAAATGTAATTTCAGCGCATTTGAGTGCCAATTCTACTTTCTACTCTCTCTGATTAAAAATTTGAATGCACAGACTAGATATGTCTGAAGTTTTGACTGTATGTACAATACATGAATGTATTTCGCTCTGGTGAAAAGCAGAGTTTCGGTCTGCCTTAAGAGATTTCAGCGTGTTGAATATATATAAAAATCTTAATCTCTGAGTGAATGCAATGACTCATCACCAGGGTCATTTGCCTTTCACTGCAAATGAGTGTGGGTGTCTGCCTAACTTGCAGTTATAAGCTGGATATTGTTTTTTTTGATCATGCAAGAGAAAAAGAAAAGGTGAAAAAGAGAGACCTTGTTTTGTGTGTACAGTGTGCATGAAAGCATGTAGAGGCACGAGTGTGTCTGTGTGCTTTTCTTCGTACAGCATGTGTCAGAGAGACAAAGACGGACGGCCAGATGTTGAGTCACAGATTCATTTTGCGCCTTGGGAAAGTTTTTTTTCTCATTCAAATCAAACAGGCCTGGAAGTGCAGTTTCCTCTGTGCATTAGCAATCGAATATGCCTCTCGTTCATATGCACTTAAAAAGGGTAAATAAAAAAACCGGGTGGGGGATTTGATTTGTGCAGGTGGATATGCACTTTTTTAAAAGGGGAATTTATTTTAAAAAATCGTAGTTGTATGCTGAAGCCTTTCTTTTTTTTTTAGGTTTTACATTTTTCAAAATCATTTCATGCAAGTTTTTAAAACTACAGCCGAAGGTAGGCAGGAGAAAATTTAATTAACCTCTAACGGCAGAAAGCCTGCCCACATACAGTTAGTTATATCCATGGTAACGCTTCTTTTGATAAGGTGTGCACGAGGCTTGCATTAAACTATCATGACTACTCTCATAAAAATTAACACAATCAGTAAATAAAATGTAAAGTGAGAGTAAGCCGACATAAGCTAACTTAACCACCGTAGCTGCAGGTCAATGGCCTGCCTTTCACAACAAGGAAGCTCTTCTTGGGCATCATAGGCGAGCACGCACATGAGTCAGCATATGTGCGCAAAGCTCAGAGACAGCCATCGAAAACAACATGGAAGAGTTAAAACAACAGCTGCTGGTCAATAAAGCTTTTTTAGGAGACTATAAGGGTATTGTTGGAAGGTAAAAAAAAAAAAAAAAAACTGCTGAGCATCTTTTCCCAAGCACCTTTCCTTGAGCAGAATGGAAGATATCATGGCTTTAAGTAAACATGATAATGGAGCAAATAAGAAAGAAATGTTATGATATTGAGCAAAAGCAAAGGTAAACATTTTTAAACCTGCTAATTCGAAAAATGATTGTGTTTTGGACCAATGGAGTGTTCAAAGTGAAATCGCAGTAATCTGGCAAAACAATTATGATTTAACAGACAAACGAATGAGGTATAAACAGAGAAATCAACTACGATTAAAAGAGAAAATGGTTATTCTAGGTTGCTAAAAAAGAACAGGAAGGAATTTAAACAAACAGAGAAGAGCTTTTTGCTTTACTGATATTGCTACCTGCCTGGTCAAAGGCTTCAGTCCTAATGGACAAAAGTGGTGCAACAAAGCTAAAGGGGAGAGCGATGCAGCTGTGAATTAAGCAGACTCTGTACACTCCCACACGGTCCTGAGAGGTGGTCTAATCAAGTGAAAACACCTGTGTAGGTGTAACATGGATGAGGCTCTAACTTTATTTGAAACAAATCCAATTAGGCTTGAATAAAAAGTTCAGTCATACAATACAATGGAGGCCTGGATGGATGACAGATCTGTGGTGTTGTGCTGAGGCTACACAGCCTCACCCCTGCAGGAAATTCACCTTCCTGTGCAGCCTGGTTGGTGGATGTTGAGCGTGTCACGTTACACACACACACACACACACACACACACACACACACACACACACACA
>JABUIW010000020.1:5069999-5117285 GCA_013363375.1 Menidia beryllina
ACACACACACACACACACACACACACACACACACACACACACACACAAAAAAATCTCAACAGGAATGTGTTTTTAAAAAAGTTGCAGTGCCTCAAGTTTAACTGAGAGCTCACATCTTTACACTATTATATGCATTTGACTCTATATTAATGGATAATTTCTTCATTTTAAACATACAAAAGTGTATAATACTTGACTAAAACAAAAAAATGAGGCACATTTCAACCTCAAATCTAGTGTGCAAGTAAAAGCAAAATATAAAACTGTTACAAAACCCGAAACTATTGTTTTGTGCAATGTCATGTATTAAAAAATGGGGGAAAACAATTCATGATTGACAAGTATTTCAACAGCTAAACCAGAGCATTCTGACACAGTGGTCCTATTTTTTAGGCCATAAACAAGTACAGAGAATGCCTGACTAAACCAAGTACAATTTAAATACAAAAAATCTAACCCAGCAGAGAAAAAAAGGTAAGTGTGGTTTGAAAAGTTAAAAAAGTACTGGTCTGAATGAGAGTCAGCTCATTCCTTGGTGTTAGTTCAATGCAGTGTTTCTCGCCACCAAGCTTATACTTATTCTGCATTTCAGTGAAACAGTCCTTCTATCACTCTTCTATCCATTCACTCTTTTCCCTTATTCACGTCCTGGTCACCTGGTCAGAGCAGCAGTCCAAGCAGAGATCCGCTGACCCCTCTCTCATCAGTCAGCTCCTGCTGCTCTTTCACAAGGACACAGGCATTGCTCACAAATCAACCTAGAGCCATTGTCTCTCCAGCAACTTCTAGGTCTGCCAAGATGCCTTATACTGGCAGGACGTGTCCGAAACCCCTCACCAGGGAGGTATCCGAAAGAAATCCAAACAAGATACTCAAACGTCCTCAGATCATGCAGAGGAAAAGCAGCTCAACAGGGCCGACTGGACAGGAAACCTTTGCACACACACAGTATAGAAGTATCTGAATTTGCCAGACATACAAACTAAGCTCTGACCCTGGTCTGCAACATGAGCCCCAATCCTGCATTCTCCCAGAGCACCTCCCACAGGACACAGTGAGGGACATGGCCAACAAAAATCAAAAGATAACCGGTAGGGAACTTGACCAAGTACAGTCTCTACGTTAGCAAAGATCGATCCCGGTGTTCTGAATTGTTCAGTCTACGCCCGAGGTTCGACCATCTCCCTGGAACCCCCATGCAGAAGAGGGGGTTTGCCTCAAGTGATGGCAGACTGACATGTAGTCTTAAAGGGCTGATCCTCAGAGTTGGAAGCACTTTTGACATGAAAAGAGGCCCGTTTCAGTTTAGTTGAGCTTGAAAATGCACAAGAGAATCGAGGCCCAGCCTCATGATTTGGGCGTTAGTCCATCTTTAAGGAACAAAATTCCACACGAAATTTGGTCAGACCATTAGTTTTACATACATTTAAGGCCTTGTTTTGATTTGACTGACGCGATCATTTATTTTTCTTATGCTGTGAAAACATCACCATCCTTAATTCTAAGTAAGTGGTTCAATCCCCAGCTTTTCCCTGAACAAGATGGAAGACTGCATGTTACTATGGAGTTATTTTCACAATAACTATCATAAGATAACTTTTGGATTAGAGCTGAATTGTCCTCAAGAGCAAAGTAAAAGAATTCCAGCTCCTTTTATGATCATTCATGACACTGCCAGCATGACTCTGTTACAAGTTTTGCAGCATGCTGTGTCACTAGGATTTGACATTGTTTTCTTTTTTGCTGCTGTGTAAAAAGCATGTTTGTATGATTACACAGTTGCACTCCTGTATGAAAAATTCCTAAGAAGCCATATAACTCAGAGGAAGGAAGACAAATACTTGAATTGTGCACAGAGTAATCACTTATCTGTGGGAGCTCTCAAACAATCTGAAATAGTCTATTGTTCTTTGGTTTCCACGGTCAAATGTTGTGGCTTTTTCCAGTATGCACCAATAGTAATAACGTGTGCATTGTCGTACTCTGGTGATTAAAACAAAAAATGTTTTACAACACAACACCTCTACGTTGACAGTGTTGATCAGAGTTTGTTCCTGCCTGAGATTACAAATAGTTTTGGACCGAAGATAGGAAAAGGGTGAGTAAAATCAGATCTAAATCTAAGAAACCTTGAAATAACTTGCGTGTAAACAGCACTTTGAAATCATGTGGGGAACAACAACCCCCGCCCCCAATCATAACAAACTTTATGATATGAGCAGCACATGCAAAGACTACTGAATTACAAGATTCTGCAAAAGGAATGAGGAACTAGGGAGGAATTTACAGGCCATTTGAAGGGAGCAGAAGAGAAAAGCTGTGGGAAATCAGAGATCATTTGAATGTGAGTATATTCCCAAATCATCCACTAAGAGGAAGAGTCAACCATCCACTCAGTGTACAGTATTTCCTGTATTACTATAAGTTGTGGAAATAAGCATGCACCATATGATATTAGCAGGTTTGGGACACTGTCACCATGGCAATTTGCTGCAACGATGACAAATTTGGTGTTTCAATAAACATCATGGCAAAGACTATGAAGCCTTAAATGATTTCTCGGTGCTGTCTTAGTGATATCAGAGTCACTTGTGAAACACAGAGGAGTCATAATAACACAGGAGATTATTTTACAGTGTGCATCCTGCAGACAGAATAAAAAAAAAAGGGACCTGTTTGTGAGTTTGTATTTGCAGTCGGTGAGTTTTGACTTGAAGTCAGCAAAGTACTTCAGTAGACTCTACAAATCGTGAAATGTTTATTTGCAAGTCTACCTGCGCCATGCAGCTCTTTCTCTCGAGGATGAGTCATCCACAGGCTACATACGGTATGTTTGAGGTGAGCTTCGGATAAGCTCCTGGAGGAGAATATAGAGGGGCAAAGAACACTGCTGAGCCATCACAGATGTACTGATTTTCTGTCACATTATTTCGCAACAGGAGACATTACCTGGTAAAGGAAACTGTAAATCTCACCCATCCCCCATGATTACCACTGCACAAGGTCCTGTCAGCAGTCAGCTGAGCAATGATGAAGGGAGCTAGATATTTGCTGCCACATCTATTTCCTCCCGTAGTTGCTAGCAGATTCAAATGTTGGTAGAAATTTTAACACGAGACATCATTCAAACTGTGAAAAGCGACGGTGCAAAGCATACATGTAGTACATATATGTAATCCAATTAATCTCTAATGCAGATATGATCTGTAAACAACTATTATTTTGTGACATTTAACAAAGAAGGTGCTGTAAGAATGAGCGTTTCTTATTTCTTCAGAGTGAGTACACCAACAGAGATAAATTGGGCATATATCTTAGACATGGCATAGCAAACGAGTGTCTGTTTGAAAGTTGCTCAGTTTGTCCAAAAAGACATTTCATTGTCATGTCTTGTATATTTATTAAATAAAAAAACAAACAAACCCAGAAAAAAAAATTCTTAACAATGTTAGGCATTCTAATAAACTGTGAAATCAAATAGTTGTCACTGAACTTGTTTAAGTGCAAAGCTATGAGAGCTTACCTTCTCCAAAATCAATACTTCAAAATGCCTTTTGGGCTGAGTATCCCCCAGTATGTGCAAAAATTCAGTGGACAGCGAAGCTAATCTGATTCAGTAGTTTTATATCTTTTGTTTTACTTCCAACAATGGGATCTAGTGGACACTGAGGGTCATGGCGTCAGCAACAATCCTCAGGGTCTTGTTTTACATACCAAAGCAGGCTGGATACCTCATATTTCCATAAACCTCATTTAAATATTTGCATTGAGCATCACGGTGCATGACGACAGGCAGCAGCAGCTCTCATGTGGTTGTCCGCTGAAGCCGGGTTGTCGGCTGAAAGAACCAAAAAAAAATAAAAAAATTCAATCGGACTTATTGTAATATAAATAAAAATGTTACAGGTTTTGCCTTTCGAACTGGTTGTGCAGTACGTCTTCCTATTTAAACTGATTTTAATTGGAGGAGGCGATATCAAAGTTGGTTCTCCAAGTATTCTTCTTCAATTTCAGCGTTTCCACATCCACACGTGACACAGGAAGCCACGAGCCCACACATCAAGCTCATAATCATTAGTTTTGGGTCACATACATATAATTCCAGGCTAAAAGAGGTAAAACAGAAGCCAAGAAATCACACCATTAGTGGTAAAAGGACACAGAGTGCTGGTGGTCAGCCCCCCACAAGTTGCTCCACTCTGACATATTGCTTTAAGATATCAGGTCATCTAATTAGACAGGGGATGAAAAGTTCACAGCTGTGACGCGCAACGTTCTGAGAGTCGGGAACACTGTGAGAGAGATCCTGTGGTATGATATTATTTGCAATGTGCTGTGGTCTGCGCAAATGCAAATCAAATGTCTTTTGAGGGTTTTTCCACACTCCAGATTCCTTTAATCAGAGTTAGAATAAAGACTCATGTCTAAGTTCTTCCTTCTCCTGTATTTATATCTATGGTAAAAAAAAAATTGGCAATTGCGGATGTTTCATCTGCAAGCAGCCTCTTTGTTTTTTGTTGCCTTTTCTGCCGGCTCTGTTCAGCTTTGACTCTGTATGAGGTTCATAGAGGGCTATTGCTCTAAAATGTGAAGCAAATAACAGAATTCATACAAAAATGTCCCTAATATCTACAGCAGCAGCATGGAGATGAAACAAGACAGTTACAGAAAGTAGCATGATGGCAATCAATCAACCAAGTGCTCCGTGTTGGGGGTGAAATGCCATTAAAGTCTCTGTGATCTTTGTTTAACAATACAGAAATAGAGTTAACAACTTTGTGACGCATTTGCACAAGGGCGTGTGTGTGTGTTTTTTTTAACTAACAAATGACAACACATAGCATGTAATGTCTCTCAGGGAGGCGAGATAAAACAATGGGTCCGACATGATCTTAGATTCTACCTGCAGTTGCTAAGCAACACCCACCTCCAACCTCTCAATCTGTCCCATTGGTCAGCAAGAAAAACGCAAAAAGCACCCCATTGGCTGAGAGAAAGTTAATAAACTTTAGCCAAGACCTGCCTCCCTGTGTGCTCACACACTCCCCCCCCTCCTCACACACACAATGAAGAGATTCTTGTGAATGAGAGCATGAGAGGGTGTCAGTGCTTGCGCAGTACAGTGCTGATATATGCATTGAGCTCCTGAGCTAAAAATAAAGATCACACTGAACGCTGTGCCACTGAAAGTTGCAAGACTGAATTCAAAGTGACAAGTCTAGTTCTCTCCAGACAGAGCAATGAGGTTCCACCCTCATAATGGATCTGGGAGTTTTTCATTCTTTTTTCTTACTTTGTTGTTTTAGACGAGAATTCTAATAAAAGCTTGTTCACAGTGATCCTGTCCATTCATTCAGACCGAAAATGCAACCAGGATAAGACTGAAGTATGTTTTTAAGATGTGAATCAAAAGGAGTATTTAATAGCTGTTTGCCTCCTCGTTGAAGGCACCCCCACAGGCTATTCAGATGATCATTTTGAAGCCAAAGAGCTTTTATGAATTCAAACTAAAAGGGCTAAATTTAACATATTTAGTAATAAAGGATATTTGACCTACAGATGAATATTTCATTCATCAAGTTTACCTTCATGCAATATGAAAATTAGGAAAAAGCATCATATTCTATTAAATCAACAGCCATTTACAAACATTTTAAGCAATTTCTGCTTAATTAAATCCTAATTTTCTGTCAGGTCGACTGCTGAATAATTCTAACAATTTTGTTTTAACAACACTTAAGGTTTAATGTAAACCTTTGTTCATATGTAAGATTGCCGGCAACACATGGGCATAACGTGCCCCAGTGGTCAAAAATGGCTCAGAGAACAATTCGAATTTGGATTATTGCAAGCCTCAAATAAAAAAAAAAAAAGAATAACAAAGAAAATATTGAAAAAAAACACATCTTTGAGGTAACTGTTGATGATTGATCTTGGAAATAGTGCTGTTTTTAAGATTAAAGTAGGCCGGAAAGATCAGGTTGAGCTGAGTAAAGAAAGGATGATCAGAAAAGAAAAAAGACCTTAAAATGTCCCACAGTATCACTGCTAGACAGTAAGCACACATCCTTACACTGTGTGACGCTTTTATTACGTAAATAAATTGCTTGTTGACCCATATTGATGACTGGGTGTGTGTATAATGCTTATCTCTGCAGGATATGTCAGCATGGCAGAGGGAGCATCATGCATGGGGTGGTTTTCTTCTGGGTCACGGAATTGAAAATGATGGTGGTCTGACACGTTGCATACCTTAGAAATGAAGCAGATGACATAAAATTAGCCCACCCTGAGACTGTGATACTTTGTAGAACTTTAAGTTGATTTGGTCTGTATATTTTCAGGATTTGTAATATAGAGGATTAACCATGAAGCACTGACCTTTTACCTCCGAAGTTTTGGCCAGCATCTCAGATCCTGCAACTTCCGCACTTCTACAGGTCTCTGCATTTGGGATTAACTGGGATGTACATTAGAGAACAAAGATTGTTTTAATTTATTCAGCAATGTAGTTCTTAGTTTGAACAAAAAATTGAGTTTTTTCCCATTATTTAGCCATGCCTTACACTCTCTAGTAAAGCAAGATGGTCCTAAAAGCAGAACAGCAACTGAAAAATAAGGAAAAACATATTACTATGAATTTTAAGTTAAACAAAACATGCAGGACCTGGATGCATTATTCTGCGAAAGAAGATGGCAGCTCAATGTCAAGCTGTGAACACATTCAAAAATATAAAATATTCCCTCAGGCCACAAAACAGTCCTAGTTAGTTGGATTTAGTAGCAAAGTAAGAGTTCAGAGGAAAAAACAGGAATGAAACAAAAATGTTTCTGTGAGACAACAGAAAGAGAAAGAAAAAATAAAGTGGGTGGAGAAAGAATAATGCAAACTCCTGTAGAGCCACCAGTTACTTAACTAATCAACTATTTAACAATGATATGTTTCAGTCTGAAATGTCTATCAATTTAAAATAGCTCATCCATGGGCTTATGCCATTCGACAGCTCACATTCCTGAAAGTATTTTTTCCAAGTAAAATCAAAGTCTGGATTATTCCATTGACAGCAGAGTACATTTAGTACTATTCCCTAAAATTTAATTTACTTACAAGAAGCTGAGAAAGTTGCAGCGGTCCTCTTTATTGTATTCTTTTTTTCTTCACTTTACCCAGTCCATCTCATGTAATTTATTTACTTTTGGAACACCTCGAAACTGAAACTTTATTGAAAACCACATTCATAAGCAAGTGCACAAAAAGAAGACGTTCCATTTGAGGAGGACATTTTTTAGAAAAACAGCCACAGATTCTGTAAAAAGCACTTTTATTATGGGAGATTAGTCCTATCATCTACTGTACAAAATAAAAATAACAACTAAAACTAAAATGATAAAACAGCTCAGAGTAGAGCAGTTTCTATTTTATTAGCTGCCCCAGGACATCTAAAATACAATCACCGTTTTTCAGACCTGTGAAAACTTGTTTTCCTGATGGAAAACATTTAAACTAAAGCAATTAAAAGAATGTACATAGAACTGTAAATGACAAGATTTACCTATACAGATGACCAATTTCTATGTGGTGATTTTATAAAATCTCTTAAACCTTTGCGGCAGGAAAAAGAGGACAGCTCCTGTGGTCCTCTCAGTGACCTTTCTGCTGGAGAAATCTACACAACAGACTATTTTCTAACTTTTGAGACAAACATGGGCAGATGTGTTAATGAAGTGAAAACGGGTTGAGTTGAGGACAGTGCGGCCTCACATCCGCTTGGCCACCCGTTTGATCTGCTGGGAGGTTTTATAGAAAATGGACTTGGATTTCTGAGGTTGGAGGAGGTTGAGATTCCCCTCTGAAACGCTCCGCACAACTCTGCGAGGCATGTTCTCTGAACCTGGCAGAAACCAAACAAAGACTGTCGTGAACAAACAGAGAAACACTTCCTTTACTCCCCATAGCTCTAAGTAATCGCCCAATCTGACCCATGTGGTTGTACGTGTGCGAGTTATGGTTCTTTCCAGATCATTTCTAGAGTAGGTGCACTTTCCTGTTTTGATGCTTACCAGCAAAACGATGCACTCGGAGTGGCCTCTGGGCCACCGATGGGTCTTTTTTAATACGCTTTGGTGCGGAGAAGCCCTGCGTTAAGTCTTCTTTCATGCTTCTGCAGCCAAAAACAGACAGTTCCTCATGATCTCTACTGACCACCAGTGAGCACATAGTAAACAAATAAATAAATAAAAGACTGCAGAGCATTACCGGTTGAATTTTCGCTTTCCTTGTGAAGCAGACGTCATGTCCATGTAAGTTGGTTTTGCTCGTCTCACATCTTGGAGAAGCGAAATGTGCTGTCTGAAGAGCAGAAATTTCAGCGGGAAGTTTATGTGGTAACATTTTCAGACAGGAATCAAACAAAATATAAAATACAAAAACATTTGATATATCTATACAAAATCAAACTCGAAGATTAAAGGAATCTGGGCAGCGTTTTTAGGTTAAAAAAATAACGCGTTAGGTGGATGGAACATTTATTTTTTGATCACTGTCATCATTGTTTTGATGGTCCATTCGAAGCGAAAATTCCCATTCCCTGTTTTTCACTTCCGGCTGAAGATGCTGCTCAGATCAGTGGACTTGAGCTTCTTCAGCTACTCTTCCAGACTGCGTGCCTGCTGCGTGTGAGAACACTTAGTGTTTGCACTCGAGTTTCAGTCTGGTCGTGAATAAGGACAGTGTGGATTTTTCACCTTTGGGTGGTTTAGTTGCAGTACAGCCTGAGAGCTTTGAAACATTTAGCATGCAGCAAAGGGAGGGTGAGGGAGTTAATGCAGGCGACAGGCTTTTGACGGAAAATATTGATTTGACGTTGTACAAACTAAACTCCGACTCTACTGTATTTAAGCTTATCATTTCACGGGAGAGCCCCGATCAGGCCCAACATTAGCATGTATTTTGACTGACACAAATGAACAGCTCTAAGTACTTAAATTCTTCATTTGCATTAGAAAGGTAAGAGGCACGCAGGCTGAGAGTACAGCACTTTGATGTGGAACAGGACAGATTTGTTGACACAGTGCTACTAGACTCTCCCTACGTGTGGCTTGAACAACCATCTCAAAACATCCTTGGTGTGGTAAGATCTTTTGTCAGAGATAGCGATCAGATCACCTGAGATGGACAAATAGCAACGGGGCTGTTTAACTCCAACTTCTGTAAACAGCTAACATTTTCAGGAAAATAGAGCCGACTAACCCAACAGTTCAGATGAAAGCACAACACGCTGGTAGCCGAGTGTGTTGGGCTTAATGAACACTCATTCTTTCTATTGCGACTGACATGATTAGTTGCTCACCTTTTGGAAGCAATCTGGTGTCCCTCAGTGCTTTTGGGGAGATGCCGATGGTCACTGAGTCCTGACAAGTCTGTGGACTTTGACGGCTGACACGGACTACCGCAGCTTATTATGATGGTTGCATTGTCGGCAGTTTGATCGTCTGTGTCTAGGACTTCAAAGGTCTCATTTGGATCCATGTTGCTGGAGCTTAGTGGCTGAGCCTTAACTGTTCTCTGTACAGGTTCCGGTGTACCCTGGAGTGGAGAGATGTCCTCCTCGAACACATGGGCCTTGGTAATCGTTCTTGGGCTCTGTGGTGGAAGTAACTTAGATAAATTCCTCCTTATGGGCATTCGAGGTCTATCTTGTGTCACGTCAGGCTGATTTCCGCTGTCTAGAAAAAACAGGCAAACAATTACAATTTATTAAGATAGAAGCAAACAATACAGCGACGAGTCAATTACTGAAATGGCACAATGATAAGGAGCATAAAGACGCTCTCAGACACAAAGACAGCACACAAGCCAAATATTTGTGGTCCCGCTCCTTTAGGAAATGAAAGCTTTCTGTTACAGTAAAGGTACAACTACAGCTTTTGTAAAATCTGGATTAAATATGTATGTATTTGTCCTTCTTTGTCGTCTTTCCTCTGGTGTTAATGGTGTAACTCAGTGGGAAAGGGGTCAAATCATACCCACCGATTCAGAAAAGGTTGAAGTTTGTTTAAACAGATTCTGTGTGATAAAAAAAAACTACTCTTTATCTGAAACGCTTCAAGTAACCACCATTGTTCCTTTTGTGAAGGATAATTAATTTCACAGTGCAATATTTAAGAAACAAGCTCTCGCTGTCTTTAACAAGGGGACTGTTAAAGGACAAATTATTTCCTCTAAAGATAACAGAAGCCCAGTGTCCTTATCAAGAAGTAAACATTAGAACACTGGTGATGAGAGTGAAATTGGAATGAAAACTGAGTAAACTGGAAAGGCAACATCCCTGTGGGCCGCATCCTGTGTTTACTATGGGTCACGTTGTATGTTCAGTGTTTAATGGCATTGACATTGTGTTTTTAGGCTCAAATGTCACATGATGTTTTACTATGGTACAATGCAAATGGAATGAACATCACCTTATCTATTAAAGTTCAAAGGGTTCCTGGACTGGTACATCATGTATTGGGCAACACATGAAGTGTGGATCTACTCAAAGGGGGTCCCTATAAAGTAACTTCAAACTGTAAGTGGGCTCTCCTGCTCGCTAATGGCGTGGCTTCCATAGTTCACAGAGAGACTCATTTGAAGTTACTGATACAGAACTCTTCAGATGGAGGGCCTCAGTGATGGATGAGCTCCTCAAAACACTGGATGTTATGTAGCAGTTCAAAATAAGTATCAGAATAATTCTTCTGCACTGGCAGAATGGAGCTCCCCTTTGCAACAGTTCATATTCATGATTTTCAAGTCCAATCAAGGTTACTGGATTTTCAGTTCAACAATCACTATATTGCACTTTTACAGAGATGCAGATGCCATACAAATATACCGGGGTGCATAGGGAGTTAAGACCGAGGATGAGACTGTTGATTTACTGGTCAATCAATTTTTTATGTCCCCACTTACAGTCAGGAGCTGTGGGTGATGACTGAAAGAATAAGATTGTGGATACAAACAATGGAAATGAGCTCTTTCCGAAGGATGACTGGGCTGAAGCCAGGGAGACAGAGTTAAGCTGAGGAAAGGAAGGTTTGGCCATGTCTGCCGAGGATGCTGTGACGCACACCCAGACATTCAATAGAAAACAGATAGATGGAAGAATATGCAGTACTATCAACTTCAGAATGTAGCCTTTTTCATTATTTTTCTGGAGGCCAGAAGGGCTGCGAATGGGGTGAGATTTACAATGACTGAATCCATCAGGAAGCCAGAGAATCAGCCGTTGGATTGCAAGTCTTAGTATTTCTTTTTAACGGTATGCTTTTGTGTTCAATTATGAATGATGAAACTTTAAAAAGGTATTGAGGGAAACAGTACACAAATGTTGCAGTCTGACATGCTCAATCTTTAATCAGTAATAAGCGCTTAAGCGCCTGCTTTGGGCTTAAGAGTGAAACCTGAATGAATGCCACAATGTAAAAATGAGACCGGCTGCTCCCTTAAGTTTCACCATTGTGGGGTCACACGTGTCAGAGGGGCGCAAGGCAATTCAACATTATAGTCCCTCCCTTGCATATATAAAAATAAACTTTAAAATATCAGAGCAGAGCGGTGACATGCATAATTCAGAGAACAAGCTCTACATTTTTTAAATAGACCTGAAGACAAGGCATTTATGGCCGTGGTACTTTATTCTAAGAGTCCAGAAAACATGCAAACAGCATAACTGTTCAACCTGCTAATGTCTGTAAGACGACAGAAAGTAGTGTGGGATTGCTTTTTAATCTAGTGTCAATTAGCAGTAATTAGGGTGAAAAAACTAATTGAGAACAGGAATGCCAGTCAACATTTTGAGCCTTAAATATTAATGCATGATGTGTGGACCTGCTAACAATCAATCTGGATCAATTCAAACTGGAACAGAAGGGACATTTTTTTTCCTTTTTCTTTCATCTTCGATAACATGATAGAAATGATATTTATTTGGGTTCTTTCAAAAGCAAGTAAAACATTGTGCATGTTGGGGGGCAGAGAGTGGTTAAATCACAATGTCGACACCACGTTAGGAGCACTTTTACACTTATGGCATTTCCTGCAGAGGTGCGGTGGGGGCTGGGGAGGAGGCTAAAAACGGAAAAAATGCCAGCACATAAAGGAAGCGAGAAAACGAAATGCAAAGGTGAAGGACTGATTTATACATTTCCCTAAATATCAAATGCAATATTTAGCAAATGTGAGTCAGACTTCAGAGATAGCTCCGCATGAGGAAAGGGTGATAAATAGCCTTTTTTCTGTGGCAGAGGAGTTGTCCCTAGCAATAAATGGTAGCAGAGTTCCTTCAATCACATATTTTTGGCAAGTAGGGGATTAATACATGCATGAGTTGCTATTTCTGGTAGAAGCCGCACTGAATTAGGGTCGCCTGGTTGCTGCTGCCTGTTTTTTATAGTGTGCCTTTTCTGGTTGGTGGAGCAGGGGAGTTTACGTCTGTTGACGTTTTTTCCTGCCCTGCTGTGGATCTGCATTTTCATGAATGAAGCTCAAGAGGGATTGGGAGGGTTAGATGCTAGACAGACAGAGAAAAAACATTTGAGGATAGGAGAGAACGAAAGGTGGAAGGGAGGAGAACGCAAATCTAATGCACATTTGAAGCAAATAGGAACACTAAAAATTAAATAGAGGGGAGAATTTAGGGGTATATCAGTTAGAAACAGAAAATGAGTGCCTCCGTCTCATCTCTGTGGGAAATAGGTTGATGAAAATAAGCAGATATATCAATACAAGCATGCAAAGACATGTTATAATGATTACCAAAATGTAAAGCTCTGATGCTTCCATCATAAAATCGCGTTTGTAAAATTTGCTTTTATAAGGCAGCCCACACAGGGTTAATGTTCTTTCAAAACCACAACCCTCTCTAAAACCGATCAAATTTGATTGGCTTTGCAGGCTGCAGGGTGGAGCTATATCTCATAACATGCTGCAGTGACTACCATTAACAGCTCAGGAGGCAGTGAGGCACAGGCAAACATCATCAGGATGAGATCAGAGGAGTTTGTCTGAATGCTACATAAAAGCCCACTTTGATGACAAAAAAACATTTCTTCCACCTGTATAATTTTTTTTTTAATACTAGGTTGGTGACTGAAAAAGGATTTTGCACAGCTGGTGAAGCTGCATTCACTCCGCGTGCATTTATGTCTGCAAAAAGGAGACACATGTAAGACTAGCTGCTCCACACAGAAAACAAGATGAACACGGAAGTTTTCAAGGATGCAAGCATGAGTCAGACAGTCTATAACCGAGCAGTTTTCAGTTATGTTGTATAAATAAAAAGAAAGTATTGGAGTGGAGACAGAGATGCAATAGCTGATTAAACTATCATGATCCTATGTCTTTGCAATTAAAATAATTTTCCAATATGAAGTTATTGATAAAAGACTAGTGTTTAAGACATATACGACCAGAAAAAGAAAAGACTTTATAAGCTGTGGGTATCAGTATTAGGCATGCTGCTCTATAGTACTGAACAGCGGATTATAGCAACACAAAGGACTGGGGGGTGAGAGGACTCATTCAAATGAACAACATACACGCCCTCTGTTTAACCCAACTCATTTGTCAGGGTATGAAAATTGTTGCAGCCGACTGGTTGTTTGCACATGATTTCAGCCCCCAAAGTTTTATTTGCAAATTAATTATAAATATTCAAGACAAATGACAGAGTGGCAACTCACATGACACAGGAACAAACATCTATGGTACAGTGTGGGCTGGTACTAATCAGGTTGGCAATCTGATTTACATTGTTATGCCATGGTTTTCTTTCGAAGTCTATTTTTTGGCATGATAACAGAATTATGTTTCATTAATAAAGACAGGTGAAAGAAGAAAAAAAAAGACCAGTCTTTTCTTTGTTCTTCTAGATTGGGTCACTTTGTTCTCTGGAGTTAAAGTTAATTTGTCTAAATTTGCATGATCTGTAAGTTGAGCCACTGATTTATCGATCATTTTGTTCTTTCAGGGTAAGCTTTTTTTGTTAGGCAAAACCATTAAGATGCAAGGTTAGAAGTGTTTCGCAGTGTGGATATATTAGTTTATAGCAATAAACAGAGGGGGGTTCTGGGATGTTTTTTGCGACTATGGTTGGCCCAACCCACTTAGCGCTGTATTTATGGATGTATTTTGTGCAAAACTTAAAAGTGGTAACAACAGTGATGGTGGTAAGGTTGAATTTGGCCGAAGGTCATGAGAGAGCTGCCACTGAGCAGGAACCCTAGGCTAGCTTCTCCCCGCCAGTTTCCAGGCAGGGGAGTTAATGGGTTTCTAACAAACAGGGGTGAGAGGGGGAGAGAAAGGATGAATTTCATAGTTGATGAGTTTGTGTTCTGTCCACCAGGCAAAAAGCATGGCACTTAATGTATCTGATTTAAAGCAGTGATGACCAACAACTGATTTGTAAGTGAAAGTTATGTGTTAGAAACAAAGGGATCCTAACATGCAATTTGTTCAATGTCTAGCCAGAGTTAGAGTTTAGGTCCAATACGGGATGGTGGGAGAGAAAATAGTTGTATACTTCAAAGTGTATAAACAGAATTCTTTCTTTTTTGAGTGAAGGGAGGAGAGCCAGCCGTGGGTGGAGTAACAGAAGTGTTTGCAAATACATTGTTTACTTTGTCAGCTTTATGGTTCGCACATGGGTCCAAACAGCTCTGCCAAGCCCACCAGAGTCATAATCCCTGTGGTCAGAAGGACTGAATGACTGATGCCACCCTCTCTTCATGTTTTCTTCTTCTCAAACACTCGGATTGTGTGCATCTCTATTGGCTCCCACGTTCTTGATATCCAAGAGTTGGGGGATAGGAACACTTTGGCTGTGAAGCTCCAGCTTTAAATGCTGGGCACAGCACATTTAGCAATACCACTAAGAGAGGAGCTCTGAGAAAAGAGACATGGCACCATGTTCCAAGAACAAAGCTGTAACAACAACACTTAAGTCAGAGACACAGAAGGGCCTTTTTTCTGCTGGGTTTAGTGTTGACACTAATTAAAAAGCATCAATACTCCAGTTAAAAAATACCCTTTGTGTTGGTTTTTAATTAGGAACTTCTCTGCTAAGAACTAATAACAATCACTTAAAAATAACTAATTTCTTTAAATGCTTCTGAACTTCACACTTTACTTGGAATTCCCAAAAATTGTAGTCTGAGTATTTGCAGACATGCCTCTCATGGCAACCGCAACCCAACAATGATTAATTGTAGCCACATTCAAGGCAATAACTACAATTCAAGCATGGCCAGAACACCCAGCCTGTGCACCACTTTGTGCCAGCAACAGAACGTTCCACCACTCTTCCAAAACTTTCATGAATTTTCTATGGCTGTTCAAATAAAATTGCAGCTTTTCCATGATTATGGAAGACACCGAGTTTTGATATCATGCCTTAACGGTTATAGCTGCTTTTTGCATCTAAAATATCTGATTTAAGCAAGGTGCAGAAAACTTTTAGTTTTACTGGCTTGAATAACTTAATGATAGTTTTATTTGCTTTTATGGTTGCAAAGTATAAACATTGGTAAAATGGACCAACCTGTGGTAATGGGGCCTTTTATATTCAGAAAAACTTTCAAAACTTAACGTTCTACTGGAGTAACTCATTACAGTAAGTTGTAAGAAAATCCAATAGTGGATATGACAAACTCCCTGGAGTGTTAATGTTTCATTTCTATTGAAGAAACTCTGGTCATCTGGCAGAAGTATTTTCCTCTCAAGTTCCATTTCCCACAAAATGCTTCAATGAAATGTGCCCCATCTGCAGTAAATATCATTACAGCCAATTTGAAAGGCCATATTTCACAAATGTTTGTGTATTACCTTTTCCCGAAGGTTCTCCTTGTAAAGAGTTCTCTCTATTAAAATACTCTTATGAGTATTCCCATCATTTCATTATTCAAGTTTTGGCCAGGAGAGAATCTGTGCAGCGCAACTATAAATCAAATTATATTACATGTCTGAGTTTTATTGTGTGTTTTACTGCTCTGAGCAACTTCTTTGCAGCTAAATAATAAAAAAAAGGCAAGTGAAATTTTAGGCGGGCTCAAGGTTTTAAATTTATATGGCAATTTAAATAGAAATGTATTGTTTGTGTATCATGTTACAATAAAGTCTAGAACTGTCAGTTAAAGGGTATTTGCCTAAGTGCGTTGTAGTGTGTAAAAGGTGATGAGGAGAAAGCACAAAAAAAAGATTGATAGAGGGTGGGAAAATGAATGGGTGTGCAGCCGTTTCAGATTGATGACTACAGGATGTTAGCAGGATGGGGAAGAGGAGAGAGGATTTACCTTTAGGTGATGGAACAACATTAGACAATGATGCTCTTTTGGTGTGTCTCTCTGCACCTGAGAATAAGAGAGCAACGTCTCAAACTCGAAGCCAACACATCATCACTATTGCCACACAGAAAGCCTATGCAGCTCTTAAGTGATTTTACGGTTATAAAAAAAAAAGACAGAACACTTTCCACGAAATGTTTGACAACTCTTTGTTAAGTATGCTATTTCAATAAAAAGTGACTTGATCCTTGAATGTTCAGGGAAAATTGCCCTGAAGCAAAAGTCAAACATTTACACAGTGAATGCAGCAAAGATTTGAAATCAAAGTACAAAATGAAAACTCAAAACAGGTACGTGCTGCCAGAGTAGAATGTTTTGGTTCATACACAAACATCTTATCTCTTAAATGATTCACCACGGGCTAACATTAATATCCGCATTTAAGAGTCATCAGATTCTTTGTTTTCCTGACAATTAATCTAATTAAAAGTCAACAAGATCTCCTAATTAAAAGAAGCAAACAGCAGAGGGAGAGGTGCAGACTTGACTCCTGGACAAACACCTGAATCTATTGCAAGTGTGCACTGTTGGCCATATTCAGCTCTACTTTGTGTCATGGCCAATAAGTCATGATGGTCTGGTGCTGCTAGGTGATGCGGATATGACAGTTAAAAATGAAACATGCAGTCTCATGGCTCTCACAAAAACACACTGGACCTGGACCAATGTCAAACACACTGATTCTACTGACGTACCTCAGATGACAGCAGACTTTTAGATTAGGAGTTGACCTCAATCTCTAGTTTCACTTTTTAACCTATTATGGTAACTCAAATCACTATTTGAAGAGCACAAAACCTTTGTTTAGTTTGAGTACAATTTAGTTTTAGTTTGAGTGTTTACCCTGAGAACAATTAGAGTCAGAATCTAACATAGTTCAAAGTTAAAATACATTTTATTCAACTTTAAGATAAAATATCATCAGTATTATAAAAGAATACTCATCATGAAATGTTAAGCTGCTACATATTCTGCACTTCCGGTGAAGTAATTTTTGTCTCTTTTTTTTTGAACAACCTAAGAAATACAGATTAAATACTATCTCATTCTGCGTGAAAGTGGACACAAACTAACCGTTGTTTCCAATGTAGTCAAGCAGAAATGTTTGTTCTTTGCGAATAGTCATGGTAGATGGAAAAAATGTTTTCCATGAAGACTTTGTTTTTGTTTTCCTTGCTTCATAAATTAGAGGCAGACTGTGATGTGCCTTTAAAGTGTACCTTTAAACCGATTAAAAACAAACAAAAAAAACATCTGTTTCTGTCAGTTGAACATTTTGTAATCATGCTTTCCTTTATTCTTTAGTCAGCTGACATTCGTCCTGTGAGGTTATGTTAAAATAAATTTCAGTGGGGCAAAAATGAGTTGGAACAAAATGTGCAAAAACTGACTGATGATGTGAATCCGCTTAATTTGCCCCAACTCTTAACACATGCTGAATAAGCAAGAGGGTGAAACGAGTGTGATGACTTACTGCAGGGGCTATTCTGGTGGTATTGCAGATATGAGAAAGACAGGATGGGTGCCAGCTCCCTGCGGAGCCCAACGCTTCCCGCCTCATTTGTCTCCTGCGCGTCAACACCAGCCCCTTCACCTTTCAGCTCCTGCCCCGCCCCTTCCTGGTCTGCCCAGACCACGCCTCTCTCCCGCAACACGAGGTGCTCCAATTCATGGTTTTCTGTCTCATCTGCAGATGTGGCCAACCCAGCCCCTCGCATGGCAGAGTAGTGTCGGCCATAGGCGGGCAGTAATATGTTCACCATTCTGAAATGCAATTGAAAAAGTCTCCTCAGACACCTTATTTCTTTGCAAAACCGGGGGGGGTGAGACTGAGGTGAAGTATACTTTCGATAGATGTTTTGTAGTTACAGCTCAAAAGAAGCAAATGGTCAACCTACTTCTGCATGCGCTTGTTCTCCTGATCCTGCAGCGTGGTGAGATTGACCATCTGTTTGATGTGTTGTTTGAGATCATTTACCTGTAGCTCCAGTCTGTGGCAACGCAAGTCCTTCTCTAAGACCTGCAAAAGAAAGACAGGGTGACTTCAGGGAGCAAAAATCTGATGCATCTACCATCTAATGGGCAGAATTGCTGAGGAAACATTGGTTAGGGGTCGTTATGCTAGGGAGAGGACACAAAGTTCAGTGTTCATCCATGTTTCATCAGAAAAGCTGTCTGCTCAGGGTGAAAGAGGAGAGAGAAGGGAGAGAAAAAAGGAACTCTGACGTAAAGAAACTATGAAACAACAGAATATTTGACTGCTGGGTGCGTCATAGTTCTGGGTCAGTTCCTGGAAGGAAGGATAAAAAAGAGCAACAAAAAAGAAAAAAGTAAAAGAAAAACATGACATGGTTTTAGGTAACTGGCTGCTGTGTGAGGGATGAGTAAAGGCTATTGATTTATTCTCTTCAGTGATCCACGAGTGAGCTGGAGAAATAAAATGAGCACGGTTCTAATTACCGAGAGAACAGATGGGAAGAAAACAAAGACAGTCACGACACCAGTGGAGAGACAGCCTACCTTCCAAAATAAACAAACAAAAAACAGTCAGCAATGAGTTTTGGTGAAAGTGACCCATATTGTTAAGTTTTTCCTGGTATCTAATCATCTGCCTTCTTGCACGTCACCCTGTCCACATGCTAGGTATTCAGGTTAAATTGGCCATCCAGAAATCGGATTTCTGAGTAATATTTCACCATCGTGTTTTCAAACCATTGTTTGAATTCTTTGAAATGATAAAAATTCCTAATTAAATCTGACATAACTTGGAGACAGTGGGAGTACTAAACAATGAGGCAAATTTTATTTGGGAAGAAATACAAGGAAATGAAAACATGAAGAAGACCCAAACAAATGAAAAAAAAAACTCCTCTGCCAAGGTGAAATAAAGGAAAGAAATAGATGAAACATCACCACTGAGTGCCACTTACCTCCGATGTCTGATCGTTGGACTTCAACAACTTAATCTCATTTTCCAGCCGATGTAGCAAACCATCATTTTCCAATAAACGCGCCTGTGCCTCCCTCAAACGTTTGCATATGTGTTGCTGCTGGGTGCGCAAACTGGCAATCTTCCGCTCGTGCTTACAAGTAGCCTGTTGAAAGCAGCAATAAAAGATTATTTCAATGTAATAAACAGTCAGCTAGTGCTGGTGTTGTACAGCATTACTTATACATGTGGTCTGAACAATTAGAGCTTTAGGACGTAAAACTTTAACCAGATTTCTTTGAAGCAACAGATTTCTTTACTCAGAGATGACTTTTATTCATGTAAAATCCTGAAAATTCAAACTCTGTGGAAAAGTTAAAAGAATTGAGTTTGTTTTGATAACTTTTCAAAAGAAATCCCTTTTCAACCCCAAATGTAGGAATAATCGGGCCAGGAACTGATGAGCAGTGATCCATTCCCTCTCCTGAGGAGGTGTAAATAGAGAAGCAGAGAAAACTAAAGTAAAATGATGACTCGGCAGCTATTTTCCTGCAGGAATGATGGAATCTGAAAAGACCATGCAGCGTAAGCATCAGCTACCTTTTCTGTCTTCTCTTTGGCACAGAAATATTGGACCTGCAGGTTGTCCTCCTCGCTGTAGCGCTGGCGCAGCTCATTCTCCTTCAGTTGTCTCTCCAGATCCAGCTGTTCTCGCCTAATTTGGCCACGGCTTGAGAAGATGTGCTGCAGAGCTTCTGACACCCTAAAGGGCAAAGGCATTAAAGAAGATAAAATCCCATTGAAAAACATTTTGTTTTTAAGGAATATAAACTAAACTGCTTTCCGTTTCATTTTGCAAAGGCAGGTCCTTCTGACCGTGACTTTTCAGCTCTTTGAAGGACAAACTGGGATGAGAGGACACACTTTTCCCATTAAACATTCATACAATTTAAGCGCGTTTCTTATGGGCATTTCCACAAGTATTCAAGCTAAATGAAATTAAATAAATTTTCTTTTAACGTCTCAGTCCGTTAGATACTGATATAGGGCTACATTACAATAGTTATGTACATTAAATAATGACAAAGGATTAATCTTTGGGTTATTATCCAATGCTGCTATTTTTTTTTACTAATCAGCAAGAAACATTCTTTGCAAAATGACGCATAAATGTATTCCTTTACCAGAGATGAGGTCATGCTCTGATTAGAGGGAAGTGACTGTCTTGTTGAATTAAAGCAGCAGGAGAGTCAGAGGAGGCATGCAGGTAAATAAGGCTGTTGAGCTGTCGCTGAAATGTGACTGCACTCTTCAATGCAACTCCAGTGACGTAGGAGACGTTGTGGCCTTGCTAGACTGTTGAATTTTTAATAGCGTTAGAAGCGTGCAGCCTCTATTCAGAGCCTCTGTCTGTGCGGTTTGTGAATTTTGATGCCGGTGAATGAAGTATGTGGGAGTGAGGCTCATTCAGCTTTTTCTTATCCCCCGCCCCCAGCCCAAATACCCAGACAGATTCCACCTTATGTCCCAAACTTCTGCATTCAGATAACAGAACAACTGAAAAACTTTCTGACAACCAATAAACTTAAGCACTCCTATATACATGGAGATACTTGCGTCTTCTCGCTGCATATGTTCCGCTGCATTGCATGTTTTCAAACAGAAATAGCATTCTTATACAAAATATTAACAACTTTTCAATTAGAAACAAAGCTCTAGAGGTTTCATGACCGTGTCTGTCACTGTGCCGTTACTGTGTGACACACAGAGGAGGAAAAAAAAAAAAAGTAAAATTCAGTGTGACAAATTGTGAAATTTCTGATCATCATCATTTTCCTGAATAAAGCTTAATGCACATAAATCTTTAATGTAGCCATTTGTTCATAATGGACAGATAAAGAGAGAGTTTGACAGAATGGCTTGTGTTTCTTGTTAAATGGAAATGTCAGTCAATTTTTTATATCAACACGTGCCATAAAAATGATTCAAATAAGGACATCAAAGAAAATAACTGGGTAAATGGCTGATAACACAATATCAAAGTCAAGTTCAAATTTTATTTATACTGATTCTGCTGATGAGGGTCTTTACAACTGAGGCCTAACTACTGACCAACTAAAGCACACATGCATGCTACCCTGCTCCCTTCTTTACACACAGAAACACCAAACCAATATGCTCAGAGGTGAGGCTTTCTGGGCTAGGCTGCAACCACCTGAACACAAAAAGGACAAGAGCAACTGCAGCAGCCCGGCAGGATGTTAATGTAAGTGAGACAGGACATGAGGAGAGATGAGGCATTAAAATGATGAGTAATGTATATACTTATTTAATTGTAAATAAATATGAATCTCACTGGAAAGTATGCAGTGGAACATACACATTGACAGCATAATCAAATTTTGTAAAATGGTAAAGAGACATCTAAAACAAATAAATAAATTGAATAAATAAATCATTTTCGTTTTAGTTGCCCAGCCCCAAATTAAACATATTGTAAGTGTATGGAAACAGTGAAAGCAGTAGCTTTAACTCTTTATATAAACATAAATAGGCCTCATTAAAAAAGGAAACATTTTTTTAGGTGTAACCCAGGAGCTTAAATCACTATGTTGATTTGGTTTGGAACATGTGAGTAATGGATATGGGACTAATGAAACTAGTGGTTAGTAACAGGAACCAACCCAAAAAAAAGGCAAATTCATTTTATATAAAGTTGTAGGTGACAAATATAAAGATGTCACGGACAATGAAAGAAGAAAATCTGAAGGACAACCCACAGGCTGAAGAAGAGCTGCTGTATTCAAAATGTCTCCTTGGTGCTAGATTAGTTTTTTGGTATAAGAAACAAGGGTGCTGCACCATACTGTCATCAGCTCTGAATACTGACATAATGGCAGAGATTATGGAAACACAGGATAGAACTGGCTCAAGTGGGGCTAGGGGGCCTTTAGGGACAGAATGAGGGTTTCAGACACTGAGCTAGAACCACAACCAGTGCGCATTGAGTTAGCAGTAATGTCTGATTTATCCCCCCCCCAGCTCAGGACACCTAGAGGCAGGCTCTAAGCATGCTTTAAAGACTCTATATCCCTTTGAGACTCCGAATAACCTGAGAAACCTCAACTGAGAGGTGAAACTGGATGGAGACGAAAGCCTCTGCTTATCACATAAAATCTATTCAGTGATGCCACTTAAATAAATTCAATACACACAATGATAGCATAACTTGAACTGTGCTTATGGAAATGATTACTTCATGCATATTTGTTTGGAGAGAATTTTTTAAATGCCTGAACTCCTCTTTCAATAAATGAAGGTAAAACTTCTCTAAAATGTCTAACAAAATTCTCTTTCTGATTATGTTACAATGTTGTTTTAACAAATTATTTTAGCATCATGAGCACCCTTAACAGGGTATGATTTGGGAGGATTATATACACCAGTTTGAATGTGTAAATACAACCAAAGCAAAATCATGCCACGCACCTCATCTCGTGTTAGTTCATGAGGCAACATATTTAGTCTTTAAACTTTAAATCAATTCAATATATCCTTAATGTTATGCAAACTCTGTTGATCGCACAGAAAAAGGAATTATAACCCAACTCCCGAAGAGCTTCACTAAACCAGCAGCACTTACCAAACCACAGAATATTACACCAATTCACAATTACAGACTACAGTCCTTCCACCTTCATCCCATTAGTGGGGTTTACACTGAAGGTTTTACGACACAACAAAACCATAGCTGACATGTCGCAAGTTACTGTGAATCCCACCACATGCTTACCTTTTGAACTCTGCTTGATTCTGGGAAGAGATTGAGCTGAAAGCTCCAGGCACCGCGCTCTTCGCCTCATGTTCTTTAAGTTTCTGCTTCAGCTGTAGAATCTTTAGAGTGCATTAAAATCACTCAGTCAGAAGTTAGCCAGTGATCACAGTGAGAGTCCAAATAAAAAATAAAAAAGTATTTGTTTTTTTTCATTAAGCCAGGTGGTGCTGGCCGTCTTACGTTACCTCTTGCCGTTGCTTCTCACATATCACAGCGTACTGACCGATGTGACTGTCCAGGCTCACAACGTTACTCTTGAGCTGGAGAACAGAGAAAAACGCAAAGATTTACGACCATTTTGCATATGCAGCCAACTGGAATAACTGCTGGTATATCAAAATGAATGACTATAAAACCACATAAAAGGTTTAGCACTAACCGTGGACTTAATCTCCTTGGCCCTGTTGGCATATTTAAGTGTGTTTTGGGTGTCATCATACGACTTGGATGAGGGGCTAACGTTGGCGATCATAACCGTCCTGCAGTTGCCCCCCAAGGAGTCTTTCAGTAGTCTTGTTAGCTTGCTGTCTCTGTATGGTATATGGGCCTTCTTACTCTGAAACAAATCAGAACGCTTCGGATCAGCCCAAAATGTGTGGCGAGAGCGGGTTGCTTAGTATCATCTACAGAAACATTAATAAAAATAAAATAAAAAGAGAACTCTTGGCATTTCTATTGTGTTCACTTTGAAAATACATCAAATAGAAGTTTGAAAGGAACAAAAACCGAATCAAGGAATTCACAAGTCCTGTCAAACTCCTGCTTCATACAAAGGAGCAATCACAAATGTGAGGCGTATCCCTGAACATTGCATTTTTCATCTGGAGTACAAAAAACAAACTAAACAAAAAACCCTTAACACTGTTCGGTGGAAGAACAACAAAACCTAAAAGGGAACACAATTTAGTTCAGAGCTGAAGTTCTTTCTGCAGCTGGTTTTTGAATACAGCACACTAAAAACCTCAGCAGATAAAATCTACAGCTGCAAAGGTTGGTCACACTGTCACATATGCTGGGAAGTTAATTTACGAAAAGTTAGCATTGGACTGAAAAAATGATCCCCTTCAGGGACCACAGCTGTGCCTGAAGAAAAGAAAGAAAGGATTTTGCAGATGGATTCAGAGATCTACATTTTAGCTTATGTCAGGTCGAGGGCGGTTTCAGGATAACTGTGGGATTTAGGAAACTCTTTCACAAGAGCAGGCGCTCAATGTTATTTCAAACAATGCATGTGAAAGTAAGCACTTCCATTTCTGAGAGGAGTGTTGCACAAACACAGACTTCTACAATATGCATGACATGATTAAACACTTGCTATAAGTATGACACAATTAAAGTTTCTACTCAGCCACCATTGTAAAGATTTAATTGGAAAAAGTAGACTTAGGAAGTACTCTTTGTGAATCCAAACCTCAATGGAATGAGTGGTTATGCAAATCACATTTTCTGCTGTCAAATCTTGTATAATTTAAACCCAAAACTGCCAGGTGTTGAGAAAATTAAACAAGTACTCCACAATGACAGTGACTTGTGGTGGAGCAACATGTTCTACTGTAAGGAAGCCGACCACGTCTGACATGTTAATAACCACACAACAGTATTCTGATCATTTCTGCCCTCCATTAATTTAAAACAAGACTGCAGCTATCAAATTCCAGATTTTACAACTGTTTGAGACCCCCATTTCCCCCCTGTGGGCGGAAAACATCGGCTTTGTGTGGACTGAAGGGCAAGCTGGAATTAAGTGGAGCTTCTTCAAATGTATCTGCGTATGTTGAGCCACCGCCTAGGGCAAAACGCTTTCAACAAAAAAATACTCTGTGCAGCACAACGTGAAGATGACACGCTGAACGGCCCAAACGGATGTAGGAGACATTCTTTGCAATCACATGAATGGCATTGCAGCCCAGACACAAGTGCCGACATTCTCTCTTATAAACAGTGGCCACAGCATTCGGAATTCCTTGTGTGCCAGCAGTAAATAATCCCGCACTAATTTCATAGAGATGGGACAGAACTTTGTGGTGGGTTCTGGAGCCTGAGCACAACTATAGATTTATGACCACAGCACTTTCCATGACGAGCAGAGTATAAACAAACCCTACAGTGCTGATTGAAGAACACACATTCAGTCAAAAAAGAAAGAAAAAAAAAAAGGTACCTTTTTATTAATGTAGGTTAGCACAGTACTTCTTAAATACATCTGACATGTGTCTCGTCTCTTTCCGAGCAAACATATCTGTACATAACTGCAAACTCAATTATCCAACATGCTCATAAAAAACATTCAGAGGTAGACTGCAGTTTTCCCTTATTTTTTATTTTTACAAAAAAAAAGAAGAAAAATAAGTTTTCTTAGAAGGACCCTTTAACTGGGGGGTAACAAACTTGGAAAAGCAAGCAGTGCTTTTGTTGTAAACACAACTATAATGTTAGAATAACTGGATGCAGACAGCATTCATAATAGCATGAATATCAATTAATGCTGTTAATCCTGAGCCTTAATTCCCTCACTTTCTGTTCATGAAAAACAACAGCAGTGGAGTTTGTGTAAGCAGCTTGACATTTTTTGCATTATTATGAAGACGAGAAAAAGCTGTCATTACACCACGAGTGTAAAGTGTTATTTCAGCCATTTTTATTCGGAATTCCTTGTGAAAAACTAACCTTTGGGTCAGCAAGAGCATTGATGACATTTCCTAAGGCCAGGAGGGAGCGATTGATGTTGGCACCTTCTCGTAGGCGAGCCCCTTTAGCGTTGGTGGCACTGGCTCTTTCTGAGCCGGCAAGGTCAATCAGGCTCATTTTAGCAATGCAGACATTAGGATTGAGGCTTGCAGTTTTGTCTTGTTGTCTCAAATAAATCTAAGGGGGAAAAAAGCCCTTCTTAGATGCTTGTGGTGATGCAGGATATTTCCAAGTGTGAGCAGTTTGCATTAACAGAAAATGCATTCATGTTTTGCTTAAAAAATTGTAATTTTTAGTTGTTTTCTTAGAAGTTATCCCACCATGCTAGAGCCTTGTTGGCCACTGAGGTGTAACTAAAGGAGGACGGAAATACCTGAAACACAGCATGGGATCTTGAAGAGGTGGCATTCATGTCAGTGGGATGCTGAGTCCTGTTTCGATTGCCGGAATCCAAAGCCTCAAGAATGTGCCCTGCAGATTTGGGCTGTATGAAAGAACCATCACAGAAAGATCATAAGATACAGGCAATAATTTTTTTTTGGTATCATTGGGATGCACATATGTGACACACCGGCTATACATTAAGAGCTTAGGAAACACACTTATTCATTAAAATTGACATTATAACGCCTTAGGCAGACATAAAATAGAAGCGCATGCATGGGAGCCATTTAAAAAAAAAAAAGATTCAAATGCCACCTACAGAATTATTACATCAATAAATTGCGACCAACCTGATGCAGTGTGAGCCCCTGAACAACCACTCCTTTGGAGCTGTCCTCTCTGACAGCAAGAGGCCCAGCATTAGCCAACAAGTCTCTGATCTGCTCATTGTAGACCTGTTGACATTCAAAAAGTATAACTATTACATAGCTTAGCTTAACATGTCAGGGTGCAGATTAGTTTACAGAGCAGAAACAATCAAAAGTCCATCTGAAGTGTGATTGCTACTGAGCTGCAGGACACACAGTGAGACATTTGGGAAAAGATAAATATTGCGATTGTAACACTTTTGCTAAAGTATGAAACTTATTTTCACACAAAAATTAGCACGTTCTGTAGTTACACAGACATCAACAAACTCACACAAACAAAACTAAATTAATAAATACTGAGATTGTCACCTCAAGGTATGAGAACGCCACAGTGAACTCTTTCTCCTCCTTGGCATCATCCATGCGTTTGAACAGCTCTTTCATTGTACGATACATAACCCCTGGGTCATTTTGAGAGCCCAGCATGGTGTGCGTTTTCCCCGCTCCAGTAGCACCATAAGCAAACACTGCAACCCCCCACAAAAAACACAAATGAAGGAGAAGAGAATAACAGCAGTGTTTATGCCAGCAGTTGCTAACACCTTACATGGAGCATAACCAGCAAGCAAGAGATAAATACTGAGGGAATCCAAGATTCAGTAGGACAAACCGTTAAATTTAAATTTCACTTAAGTTTTTTGATATGATCAAGTTATGGGTCAAAGCTGAGCCTTCTTCACATCATCAAATACTTCAGATGAAAAAAAAAAGGATATCCGATTACTTCTATTCAGTTTATAGATTGGGCGTTTTCAGCGCTTTGAGAGTTTGCTAACTTTATTGTAAAAATGAATTTCACCTAGAGTACAAATATGCAGAGTCTGAAATACTGAATGTTATTAATGATCTCTTAGCACACGAAAGGCTGTAGCTAACATAGGTGTATTAGCTCCAAATATGGTAACTCAACTTTTTTTTCCAGGTAATGCTAAACACATGACTTTACACTTCTCTTTTTAAATAACAAATAGAATCTAATGAAAGGTTGACAGTTATAGTAGTAAGCCAGCTGAAATACATTCTGAAGATCACGATGAAGAACCAGGGAAGGCTTGGTTTACTTGGGACTAACCATGTTCATAGCTGTTTACAAATAATCATTATCAATATAATTACTATTGAATAAAAAAGCAACAATTTAGTTCAGGCTACTGGTAGAAATCATTGGTTAAATCATGCCTGTGACACATAAAGAGGACCATAAAAATGACTAAAGAAGTTGTTTTTTGGGCAATTAACTGACAATGTTGGCAAGACACTGTTGCTAAGTCCCTCCACAGCGTTTTCCAACCTTTGTAATGTCAGCAGGGCATTTCCGATAATAAGTGGACTCAACCTACGCATCACAGTTCCTACAAATCATAAAGAATGCAAAACTTTCTGAAAGGGAATGCAAAAGCAGTTCTGGGAAAATTCTGTCATGACCCATTGGTGGCACAGACACTTATAAAATATTAAGGAAAACCAGAACAGGGGAAGTGAGGCTCAAGCTTCCCGTTAATGCAGTCATTTTACTGTTACAGTGAATCTCTTTAAACTGATTTACTAATTCTAATGCTGGGCAGTATTTTCAGCAATGGCACTACATTGAACCAACAAGCCTAAAGCATGTTCACCAGTTTAATATGCCTTTCAAATGTTACCTGTGCAGTTGAATCCATTCATCAAACCATCCAACACTACTTTAGTAGTGTTCTCAAAAATGTCCACTTGAGTTGAGTTTTCGTCAAAGACATTGTCAAAGACAAATTTAAGGTCTTTGTTAGCCTTCTTGTTGATGTTTCTGTTCCTCACTCTTTGTGACCCAAAACACGACATGTCCTCTTCCTTGGGGTCAAATATGAGCATGTGGTTATCAACGACTTGGACCACATTTCGGCAGTTTTCACGCTTCTCATTCTCATTGGTTGGCCTCACTCGGACAACCACCTTCACATGGCTGCACACGTCCTTTGGCATTTTGGTCTCCCGAAAATGACTAAAGTGTTGCTGTAAAGAAAAAAAAAAAGGAAAAAATGTTTAATGTAAATTTTAAGTTGTAAAAGTACAAATGGCATGAATACTGTACAACAGAATTAATTTACAAATATAAGACATTGCACAGAAATCTGGATAACAACATGCAATTTGATCTGAGGTGAATGAGCATTTTGTGTTATTCGAAGGAATGTCTCACTTTAGCATCATAAAATAAAAGAAACTGACAAGAATACAATATCTCTAAGAAGATCTGCAATTAATGTCTCATCCTCTATTACAGTTTAATTGTACTATGTCCTTATGTTAAAGCGCTTTACTTCTAATCTGGACATCTTGAGTAATTCAGTTCCAAAGACAGACACTGGAACAATTTTAGGAAAACATTTTTTAAGCCGAAAGGAGAAATCATCTTATAACTGATGGTGGCTAGTTTTTAGCAAAACAAACAAACAGGATCATCCATCCATCCATCCATCCATTATCAATGCCGCTTATTCCCTGATGGGGTCGCGGGGGGAACTGGAGCCTATCCCAGAAGTCAACGGGCGAGAGGCAGGGTACACCCTGGACAGTCCGCCAGTCCATCGCAGGGCCACACACAGGACATACAAGGACAAACAGCCACTCACACTCTCATTCACACCTAAGGGCAATTTCCCCAATCTCCAATCAACCTAACATGCATGTTTTTGGACTGTGGGAGGAAGCCGGAGAACCCGGAGAGAACCCACGCAGACACAGGGAGAACATGCAAACTCCACCCAGAAAGGTCCTGGTTCCCCCGGGATTCGAACCCAGAACCCTCTTGCTGGGAGGCGACAGTGCTAACCACCACACCACCGTGCCGCCCCACAAACAGGATCAATATCACAAATCTTAATTCAATTATAATGCAATAACAGAAAACGAAAATTCTGACAGCAAGGCAAAAATCTTATTTAAATATCTTCATTGATCAATCAACTAATCGGTGTACTGCTTTTTAAAAATTTTACTTTTGAATAATTTTTTTCTTAAAGTCATATTGAGAGATTATGAGAGCTGTAGGACAAGGTTCTTGGTTATCTGTGGTCATTTCTACACCTTGATTAGTCAATTAAAATCAATGAGAAGTTGAATTATTAAGTTAAATTGAAGGTAATACAACTATTGCCGTAAATTTCACGTGTCACTAAATCCAAAGATAAAAACTTTAAATTGCTGTGGTCTGTATTTAAAAATGGAACACGGAAGCCCAACAACACTGTCTATGAAAACAGACGAGGCCAGTGTGCACCTGTTATATGGTTATAAGTGAAGAATAAATACACACTGCTCCTTGGTACTTTGTCACATTAATCTTGTTCAGTCTACAAACTATGATTTTTGCCTCTTGAATGGCAAAACTTAAAACTGACGGCCATCTCAGTTTAATACGGATATGCAGCTTCTTTCCTTTTAAAATTCTATGGATGCGTCCTGACAATGAGAACCAATAACAACAAATTCAAATGTTGCCAAAAGAGCAACAAACTCCAAAGTCATGAAAAGTTCATACTACTTATGTCAGCTAATAGACGCTTAACATGTTCATGAAAACAGTGTAAATATTAGACTTTACTTCATGACGGCATGCCCACATACGTTAACTCTGCTGGGTTGGAAAACGCCTATTAGCTGGCCTGCTAACTAGCTGTCTCCCACTTTCCAACGTACGTTAGCCTCGTTGTGGTCACGTCGAAGGTGCTGCGTCTGAGTTTGTCTTACCTTTTGCCACTAGTGGTTACCTTTCATTTGTTTAACACGATATAGTCTTGTAGTGACACGCAGACGGTACGAAACATAGAAAAACTCCTTAGCGATACATAGCTGGTAACACATAGCAAGACAAGCGCCAATATTTTCAAACACAAGCTCTCTTCCTGTGTGGCAGCGGATTGGTCGCGAGTTGCGTGACGCTAGGCGGACCTTAGTGACGCACATTGCACGCGCGTGCTGCTGAAGGTGGAGCTAGGCCACGGTAAGATCGTGCACAGCTGCAGATAGTTTTCTACACGGAGGGCATGTTTCTTAGATGGAGGACACGGGGCTTGTAGATTGCACATTGCTGGCACGACGAAGTGAATTTTTCAGTCTGCGTTGTGTGCCCGTTGATTGTGTATGTAGCTCATGTGCACGGCTGTCCAACATGGTAGCATAGCAACAAATGCACCGCATTTCCCGATTTTCAAGTTTTAAAAAGACCAGTCACGGTGCTTCAATGTCAACAGAGGCAGCAGACATATTCGTAAGGAAGAGAAGGAAGAGAATCTATTCATTCACATTAATGAATAGATTTAAGCAATATCAACTTCCACCGAGCAAAAGACAAATAAAATCGAGATACTGTTAGCATGTACACACTGCACCTATCCATTCTGGCAGGTCAAGATAAAGAATCTGTTCACACCAAGAATCCTGCTGTTGTGTATGTTGGTGTTGCTCCGAAATGGCATCAGTCAGTAGCATAACAAAACAAATTCGCCTTTAGCCGATACCTTAACTTGCTATTAAGAAGGTATGGCATCCAAAACACGAGCTCCTTTCAAACTCTAGCTTAAAGGTGGCAGCCAACGTTTTGTAGACATGCTAATATTGAAGGGTAAGGCAGGGGAGTGGGTCTCCATAAAGCTTCTCTTGGTTCAACATAACAGTAAGGAATCGACAAACTTTTACACGTGCCAGTCATTATTATTCTGATTAAAGTGTTACAATCAGTATATAACATTTCTTTGTGGATGATGAAACTTGTGAACTACAACCTTACCAGTAGTCAATTCAATGCCATGAACAAAAATATGTCTGCTTTTTCTCTGGCTTTGTAAACAAAATGTCATGTGGCAGATATGCAGTGCTTGTTCTCACATTAGAAACTCTTATTCTGCTAACTTTGATGGACACAACCTTTGTGTTAATTATTGAGCCACATCTAGTGGATATAAAAATGAAAGTGATATTATTTTGATTTAAAGAGTTATTTCAAAATTTGCATCTTCATAATTTGGGATGCAAAAACAGATATTTAGCACACACAAATGATACCGTTTGCCAGATTTGAGTCATACAATGAACATTTCCATTCTTCTTTATACTAACAGAAGAACATCAAAACACCTACACAGTGAATAGTCACAGGTAGTAGTTACTGTATATTGATAGAGCTCAATCTTTCAACCTTTCATCCGATCTTTTTGCTTGCGATATTTATAAGCTTGGTCTTCTTTTCTTCACAGATCACTTCTAGAATCATGATTTTGTGCTCAAATCCAGTGATAAGGAAAACAAACCGGGCTGTGTGGAGAGCATGGAGGACATTTTCGTCCAGCCTGCATCCCTCCGTTGGTGGTTTGTCACCTGGTCCTGGTACCAGGAAAAGATCCGAAGAACTGTCTGCCGTTTCACCTGAACCCCCCCCACACACACCTGTCATGGCTAAAGAGGTGCTCCATTACTTGGACATCCAACCAGGTCAGGTATGTTTACACCTCAGCTATCTGTACAAGCCTTCAGGGTCTTCGAGAGTTATGAATGTTTTATTCTAAATTAAATCAAGACTTTTTGCTTCAACAGACATGCCATGTCATTAATTTCCACCAATCTAAATCGCACTGTGTTGTTGTGAATATTTGGCAATTAATTGGACAAAATTTGACATCATTTTCTCTTGAGCTTTAGGCTAAGTTGTGTTGCTGGCCACAAATGATGCTAACTGTAATGTTGTATCTGCATTGTAAGTCGCTTTGGATAAAAGCGCCCGCTAAATGCATGATCCTAAACAAAGGGGCTTCAGGGATCTGCCTGTCATGTCTGTGTTTATTGCCACACTATTATGTTTAGTTCATTTAGTCAAAAATCGGAATCAGAATCTTGAATGCAATGATTAACTGCTTTATTCATCGTCATATCCAATCGAATTTACCTCATGTCTTGTTTTATTAAAAATCCCCCAGAATGTTATCTGCCTGTGTAGCAAATCAGATGTATGACTTAATTCAGTCTCTATACTAACATGCCATGCTGATATTTGCAAGTAATAAGCCCATATTTATTTTAGGCATTGTTATCCCGCCTGCCTCTGTTGCTGTGGTAATGGCAAAGGCATGTAAACTCATGCTGAGAAGTGTTCCCTTAATTTGTCCCTTAATTTAGCCAATTATTTAAAGTAATTCTGTTTGTGACTCTGTTAATTCATAACCCACTAAAGATCCCATAATATCACTTTTCAGAAACTGTGTTCTTAATGTGTCCCTAAAAATTTTCCAAATTATATTGCGTTCTGACTCCTGAATAACTTCTTAATAGATAATTTTTCTCTTGATCGAAATGGTTGTTGATAGAATGTTCACACTTCGCATAACAAGGAACTCGTGAATTGGACAGGTTGCCAGTATCTTGGCTTTCACTTAATGTATGTACTACCAGGACAGATGGGCATGAGTCAAAAGCCTTCTGGTGTGACAGGCAGCTTTGGAGGGCAAGTGTTGCCCCCCCATATAATGCATGGTCAAGGCAGGTGGGGGCCATGGGTCAAACGACTTAATCAAGAATTGTGCCACTGTAAGGCAGTTGGCAGGACACAGGGTGCTGCATCGCTCCTTCCTGAACTTTAGCACCTCTAAACTCCTCCGCTGCCCGCCCATTTGCCAACTGTCCCAAGACAGCTTGCCAATCAGATGCTATTAAAAACAGTTTGATAGATTTTTTTCCCTTTTTTTTTTCGTACAGTACATGATGCAGACCTTACTCAGTGTGACATTCTGTGGAAATGCTTGGTCACATTTGAAGTTTGAAATGATGTTTCATTGCCAGTGTTTCTTAACTTATTTATTTATGTGAACACATGCAGCGTTGCTGCCTCACTGATTCTATGACTACAGCAACACGGGAACCTCTTTAGGGCACCGACACTAAATATAGCTGTTACTACAGTGCTCATTTCATAATGACAAGGACGTGCTTTGTTACCCTCAGCCAGGCAATCAGAAATCTGAGTTCTGACATGGCTCTGACAGCGCTGCCATTTAAGCGCTCACATTTGTGGCGCTTGAGTGATGGCATCGCTGACAGAACAGTTGCTGTGAGGAGGACAACCTGTCCCTATTATCAGACAAATGTCCAAACAATTAATGATTTGAGTGGATAATATAATAAGAAGGAAATTTGTAATTCGCAATTGATTGTCAGCTTGAGAGGCTAATGTATAAATGGAGTAGTTGAGCAATTATAGTTGTCAGTGCAAATCCTGCAGTCAAACTAATGCGTGTAAATGGAGCCTTTCAGTGCCCTGCTGCCTCCCACACAGGACGTCTGCCGGCATATTTCTATGCAGGTAGCTAATTTGCGTTTGGAGCTGGCATAATATTTTCGCAGTTTCATAAATCATCATCATGCTCATTGGATCTGAATTTATAGTTTGGCTTATTTCTTCACACGAATCACACATTAACTTAAAGAACTGCAGGCAAGGCCAAACAGTTTCATGGAATTCTGCTCGACTCTGAGCAAATCTTAAGAATCCACTGGCTTTTAGCTTGGTTCAACTTGTAGTTAAAAGTTTTTGGTTATCTTCTGACGCAGTGTGTTTCAAGATCCACCAAATCAGTTGGCAGAAAATTTCGTATATTATGTTCTTGGATGCCAAAAAATGCCCCCTCACATCCTTGGTGTTGGCATTTCCCATGGCGCCATAATTGAAGTAGAATTTGGATATCTGAGAAAATTGTTTTTCTCCAAGAAGTGACCAGATTGATGTGAAATAAATAATCTCAATCCGAGATAATTTATTTCCATTTAAAACCATAAACCAAAAAGATGATGTTGAAAGTATGAATTTGTCACTGCAAGATTAGATGTCAATCACGTTGGTATATTTCATATTTATTTATTTTTTCACTTTTCCAAGAACATCTGACATTTGTTTACGTTTTTTTTAACTGTGTTTTGAACATATTGCATCAGATGATTTTTTTATTTTGCCTACATAGGTGGTTTTTGCTGAAATCCAGAGGAGAGAGAATAGAATCAGATCATTCAGGTATTTCTTTAGGGATTTTTTTGTGAAAGAATACTGAAAGGAATGCAACAAAGTTTCTTCTTCCAATTGATGGTTTCTACCCTTCGATTAACAGTGTTGAAGCAGAATGTCACTTCTTTTAAATGCTTTTATGCAGTTCAGAAATCCAGCTTGGTGGAATGACTGATTGCATCTGTACACTGCTCTTCTAGCCATTTTAAAAACTAAACCGGAGGTTACATTGATTATAAAACCAGCTTCTTGCAGCCTTGAAATCACTAATTATTTTGGGATTGCAATGAAATGTTAATCTGTGATCGCTCTTTTTTTAAGTTTGACCCCTCATGGTCCAGTGGTATATTCTTTTTGGTTTTTTTTCTCTGTGCATTTGTCTTCACAAAGCTAATGTCTCCGGCAAAATGTCACTACAACCACAGGCCAGACATCCACGGAATTAAATATTTATTTTTCTTTGTCCTGAGGGGATTTATTTATATGTACTACAGATCAATTAAATATTGAACAATGACGCTCTTTCTACTTTGTTTCTTTTATGCTACCTATTTTAGAATTTGTGTCCTGTTGGACCTATTATTAGCCAAGTCAGAACATCCAGAGATCTTAAGTTACTTTGGTGAACAGTCATGCGATGTTTAGATTTATCTACATTCCATCTACAAAATAAAACATAAACCACTGACCAGTGCGATAAACCCGAACCAGCGAGGGCTGGAGCAACTCACCTTGACAGTTTGTAAACAGGGACAGAGCTGAAAGCTGCAGCATGCTGAAAGTGACAGAATCTGCTGCCTTTTTGAGTTACAACAAGCAGGGCATTTCATTTCAACATGAAAAAAGTCAATAAAGAGATTTTTTTGTCAACAAACTCTCTTAGATTGAACCTTTGAAACGGAACATCAAGCCATTATGAAGGCAAACTTTTAAAAATATTTCAGGTGCAAGGACTCGACCAAGTTCTCAAAGGACGTTCAGAAAACTTGGACAGCTATGACATATGACCATTGTAACACATTGTCAGGAAGTCTGGCTGCTCAGAAGCTCAAGCCGTCACACTATGTGAAGTAAGTAAGAAAAAAAAAAAAAAAAAATCTCCCTTAATGCCTGATGCACATCGTCTGCAGTTTACTATTATTCTAAATGCCATCAGAACTGGTGCCTACCTGTCCGGCTGCACAACCTAAACGAAAGAGGAAGTTATAATATGTCCTGTGGTACACGTTTGACCATTATCAACTCACCTTTTGAGGTAGTGTGCCGCACATGGTTGTACTTGTTTGTGTGAACACACTTATGCACTTAAAAAAACAATTGGAAGAGTGGAAGAGAACAATTTGAGATACACCTAAAGTCTTCAGTTGTAAGAGCACTGAATACATTTATGCAGACCTTTAAAAAAAAAAAAAGCGCAGTATAAGTATTGAGTGTTGTTAGATTGTAGCTTTGGACATGTACACCCCTTTGAGATAAAAGGCTCTCTTTTTGACTGTGCATTTCCTGACTTATGTTTCCCAGTATCAGCAAGGTGAAGTGCTTTTGTAAACACAAGCAGAGGAGTAATATGATCTCGTCTCTTCAAATTAGTTAAGAGCCTGAAGTTGCTGTTTCAGCCATGCAGGCAATGGGTTAAGAGTAAATATTAAGTGCATGAAGTCAGAGTAGCCACATCTCAAAGATGCTGTTATTGTTCTGGCACTCTTATTCTGTCAATTAACAGCCCCCCCCACTGTCGCCATGTGTCCGGTTTTAATTGGTTAAAAAGCGTCATTTCCAAATGCGGAGGGGTCCACATGTGTTTAAACATATAGGCAAAACATTAAACTGTTTTTTTTTTTGCCATCTGATTTTTTTTATTTTTAGGAAGTCGTCTATTATGCGCAACGCAAAGATGAAGGCATCATTTGTCCACTTTTTACTCTGAATAACAATTTCCGACAAAATTTCTTCTCGATCTTTCGCGGTGCTTGTCTTTTCTTTTTTCCCCCCCTTTTTTAGGAGCACTGGGTAGTGAAAGAGGATGCTGGTAAATAATTGATCCTTGTAATTAAACACTCCAGCCAGGGATGCTGGGGCTGATTGACGGCCAGATATTAGTCTCTTGTCTCGTAAGGTTGCAAGTTTAGTCTGAGGTTATCAGTGGCCAGAAGAGTCTTTCTACCTCCCTGCCTCATTACTTTCATGAGTAGAACATTTCATAGTGGAGCGGTGGGTGGGGGTGTGGTGTGAAGACAGTCTGGGACTTCATTAGCCAAATGGGGTGCCTTGGTGTACAGAGCACCAAATCGTTCAGCCTTGCTGAGCAGACAGCCCTTTTGTGGGCACCTCACCACACCGCCCTGTTGAATTGTTTTGGCCCTTTCCTCTTACACACTTGTGAGTTCATGTGAACCTGAACAACAAGTGGAACAAATAAAGAATGTTGTCCTAAGCCTACCTGAGCAGAAGTTATCTCTCATAGCTCATCTTAAGTAAACCTCCCTCCCTCCCTCCCTCCAAAGTATCCTTCCTCATCGTTCTGGTTTTACCACATTGTGTACAGAGCTGTGCTATTTTTGTTTCTTTTATTGTGGTACAGAAAAATGAACTTGTACTCTAAATGTTCCCCTTTTAGTGAGCATCTCTCTAAAGGTAGCATCTCAATGTTGTTTGGTTGGAATGCTCATAATAGCACTGATTGATGTCTATAGGCGAAAAATGAGAGTAAATGTATGCATGTTTCTGTGATACATAAAACTGGAGAAAAGTTTGCAGCTACATCAATCCTGAGAGTTATATTTATATACAGCTATGATAATTGTTGTTTCAATTGTTTCACCCGATACCGACATGTATCCAATATAACTAAACCTGGTTAAAACTAAACTGGAACTCATTATTAATGCTGAACCGATACAATTGTAGCAGGTTTATTGGAACATTTTCATTTGTTCCTGGTGTGTTAGTGTGGGTATGCTAATCAGATACATGCCCTGTGGACAGCTGGATTGAGATGACTCATTCTTGCAACACATCTTCTTTCACTCAGTGTGTGTGTGAGGTCCAACTACATAATCAGTAGTTTTTCATATAGATATGTTGAAGATAAAAATAACAGAATCTTTAATGATACTTTCTTCTGTCATCATGAGAGTATATTGGTTTAAATGAATTTAAATGTGTTGACAACTTTTATTGTCACATAGTGAACAAATGGTTCCAAGTCTCATCGTTTAAATAGACTCTGAAGTTGTGCAAAAGTGAGCCATCAAGACATATTGACAGTGTAGTGCTGCAAAGTAAATAGGGTAATTCTACACTTTACCAGACACCTGATAGTTGAGACAGAGGGGGAAATGATTGGTGTCACCTTACCAAATGTAAAATCCCTTGTAGTATATTTTTCACCCAAAGTTATTGAAAGCAGTCAAACTGGAGGTAATTCAAAGCAGGTGCCGTGCATACTTTTTTTAGTTATCTTGCTCTGCTTGTGTTCCTGCATCTAAATGAGCTTTATTCGACTCTTGTCGCACCTTTTCTGATTAGTCAGTTTCAATAAACTGTGTGACCAACATTATCTAGGTTGCCATGACATCTGTATGAAGTGCTGTTGTTCAAAGCTGGAGTGGTCCCACTCTTCGCATACCCTTTTTCCTGTCTAATTTGGCAGAGATGATCATGTCTGCTCAACAGTATAGGACTCCACTGACCTTAAGCAGCCCCAGACGTTTCTTCACTCATTGTTCTTACACTGTGTCCTCTGTCACAGTTTAACCAAAGTGTTCTTGCCTTCGGTGAACACGATCATTATCAGTTTGGTTCCTCACGAACAGAATAATCCCCCATCTTGTTCTTGAGGGAAACCAAAGGACTTATTCGCTCATTCTCCTGTCCAAAATAAGTTGGTGTGCTTCATAAAAAGCACAAGTTCACCTTTAGCTGATGCATACTCTGAGAGAGTAGCAGACGTTGACAATAGCACCACCTGATCCAGTGGATTTCCACACAGTGGAAACCTTTTACAAACAAACTGTTATACCCTCCAAACACTTGGACCCAGCATTCTGCTCAGTGGGCTGGATGAATGGATATCTGGGGTTTAACATTTGCTGAAGAATAGAAGTTTTAAGGTTCATGGTTGGTTAAAATTACTAAACATATTTTGAAATGGTTGCAGCAAATTTAATAAACATACATGCCATAAGTGGCCAGTAACATGAATGGAGCATGGCCACTAAAAATAGTCAGTTACACTAAATGATTCTAATGATTCTACAATTCTTCTTGATTAATGAGCCAATGCTATCTGAATGGCTCCCATTTAACGTCAGGGAATCAATATGGGAGGACCAAATGGCGGCGTGGTGGTTCGCACTATTTCCTCATCATAAGAGGGGTTCCCTCTGAGACAATCCACTGTGCATGTCGCCCTACGATAGCCCCCCCCCCCATCTGCAGGACCAGGGCCCCACCCGACCTTGAAAAGGATGAAGCAGGTGCAGAAAATGAGTCAGAAATCATTATGCAAGAAACACAAAATAAAAGCTTTATCTACGGATGTTCCACTTAATTATTGAACTACTTGGCCTTTACAGCATATCTAGCTGGTATTATAGAATGGCCCATGGCAGCTTTATCAAATATTTTTTGTCGCACTGCACTGTGAATGCTCCCTCCAAAGCTTCACTTTCAGCCCACCCCCTACTGCAAGACTCTTCCACTATACCCCCAACCCATTGCCCGGGTCTTTTTATTACATGTATTGTCGACCTGGTCTCCAAACTACTGGAAGCATTATCTTAAATGCCTCTAGATGTCTTCTTCCTATTACCAAGCCTTCTACCGTGTAGCCCTCATTTAGCCTGGTTCTTCTTTGCCTCCCTAATGGACTTGGCCCTGTTCTTCTTTTGTCTTTCTTTAGTGGCATGAAATTCACCTTCAGGAGAGAAAGCCATCTCTCCTGATGCCTCTTTACATTTTGTGAATATACTTAGATGATTCTAGCCTCTCTTTTCAGTTTAGCTTGTGTTTTCTCTTTGGCTTTATGTAGCTATCATTGTTTCCTCGGCACACTTTATTGACCGTAGTGTCACACTCACGAGAAATCTTTCAGAGCATGCACCAATGAAGCACACAGCCTTATTGAATGGATCCAGGGCATCATTTTGACCTTATTTCTTGGTCCCTGTTAAAACAAAGAAGTAGAGACTCCTGTCGTAGTCTGTGGCTTTTACTAACCAATGGAAGTCAATGGTCTGTATTCTGTGTGAGAGCGATTACTTATCATAATGCCAGATTAGAGACAGTTTGAAAACATTTTCAATTTGGGTGGGCCTCCATTTAAAAAAAAAAGGAAAAAAGATAGCATCAGTAGTTCTGTCTGTGTTTACACTCTGTGTCACAGCTATAGGTAGTATGACGCACAGTGCAGCAGATTGTTGAAGGGGGTAGTACCCATTTATAGCATTTCCTTCATAAGTTAAGATGAAGCATTGCTTTCTTTTTGCTAAATATTTGTCAGAGGGGTGGGGGGGAGTGTCCTTTTTAAACCTTTTTAATGCAGGTTTCATAGTGGAAGTAATTTTTTAACTTTTTTAACATGACATACTCTGATTGTTCTTTATGTCTCGCTGGTAAGTTCTTATCTAATCTTTGAAGTGCTTGTTTATACTCTAACATTCTCAGCTTTCCAACATAATGCAGGGTTTAATTAAACCTGATATTTTGGCTAAGGTTTTGTCTGTTGAAGCTTCAACATATTTGGTTATACATAATTATGTCATTTATGTGTCGCAGTCAAGCAGCAAACAAATCAAATCCGCAAATAATTGATGATTATTGATGCTGAATTCAGACTGACAGTAACATGGAGCAGAGTTTGTCCATTTGTGGGGAGAGCGTATCTAGGAGCCGGTAGTGTAGGGTTTTACTTCATGACAGTGCATGATGATTGTTTTCAAACAATGTCATGCATTGGCCATTTATGATTTCCTGAAACTGATGAAGCGAGAAATCTGATTATGCTTTCCAAAATGTAATAGTCTCTGTAAAGATCCTCTCGAGATGGGTTGAATTATGAGATCACCGTATTGAAAGTAATCATTTATGTTATGAGTTTCCCATAATAAAGGTTTGCTGCAGAGTGAAATCACAATACATCTGCTTCCTTACAAAAGACACAGGTGTGCTCTTTGTACTACAACTTTCTGGGCTCTTTGCGTCGGCCAGGCTTGCTTGCATATGTGCACGATTTTGCAAGATTTTAAGCTACACATTTATGCATCTGAAGAGAAAGAGAGACTCAAATTAAACAGGTCTCTTTCGGGCGATGGGTATTTTGTGTTCTGCGTATGTTTCCTTGTTTGGTGGGGGTCTTAGCCAGATTCTGTATGCTCTCTCATACAATCGTCATGTACCTTTAAAGGTTATTGAGTGTGTTTTTTGCCCCCAAAATTCCACCATGCAAAAGAGAGGAGTGAGCTGGCTCTTTCCACCCCGTTAATCTAGTTGCTATAAACACAGCTGTAAAGACATGGTTAAAAAGTGCACTAGTGTACTTTGTCTCTGTGGTATGTCATTTTTAATTAAGACCTCCAAAAAAGTTTTTAATACGCGAAAATAGACGCTATCTGAGTGCTTCAAAGTGCTTTTGGCAGCCGTGGCAGCTTCTTTGGAATCATCCTGCTCGGCTTCTTTTGGTATTTTTCTGCCATTCTTGTGAATGCAAAACCATTTCCAGACCTCACCAGAAATGATATACTGGGTTGAGGTCTGAACTTAAACAGCGTCTCCAAAGACACTCTTGTGCTGTTTTTGGCAGTATAATATAGGTCGTTGTCTTTTTAGAATGTAAACTTTAGTCCTCGGCACTCTTAAAAAGGTCTTCACTGAAGATCCCCCCCCTTCCCCAAGTAGTCTCCCATCCTCCCATCCTCTACCACAAAAAAAACACATCCCCTGAGAATGATTTAGCCTCTGCCGTGTTTGACTGCAGGGACATCCGTTTCCATCCACCATTCGACTTTCTAGTTGTGGCAATAGCTTTGTCAAATCCCCTCTTAGGTTTGGAGCCATAATAATAAACTGATTATGTCAAACATTACAATAAGTTATGTAAAATGAGCTGCAAAAATATTGTCCTCGTTGATATTTATACTAAAGATTACTTGTGACAACTGTTATGCTGCAAAAGTAATCAAATAAATGAGGAGGTGTTCACACAACAAGACTATTTTGTCCCTGTTTTGTTCTCCAAACATACCCCCCAAGTCTTTGGGAAACATTGATTTTTAGAAGATTGTCTCTCACTGGCACATCCTTATAGGACATGTTATAGCCTTTGTGTTGTCTTTTTTTGTTGAAAATCCTGGAGCCTCACAGCTGAGCGGAATGATTTGTTTTTTTGTAGACGCTGTTTATTTTAGACATATTTATTTTAATGAATCATTAGTATTAAATTGTTACAGCTGAAGTCAGACAGGCATGGGAATAGGAGCAAGTTGAAAAAAGCTTGTCTTACTTGTACAAATACAAAACATACATTAACGTTTCAATCAAATGGAGTACTTTGCTGTCCCTTCACTGATAAGTGTCTGCCTCGTCTGTTTGATATAGCCTGCTAGAGTATTATGCAAAAAGAAAAATTTTATTAGACATTAGAGATCACACACCTCAGTAAATCAGTAAATCTCTGTCCTGCAAAAAAAAAAAAACAGACAGACAGACAGTTTGACCAGGGGCTGGGAGCGGGGAGTGATGACTCATTCACGCAGTGGAGGTCCCTCCCTTTCCTTTTTTCCCCACCGTCCAATCAGTCGTTTTCAGTTACCAACACAAAATCAGACCTTCACAATGCTGCACCTATTTTGTCAAAGGTTTAGGACATGTAAATTAGATTAGAGATTCTGTGCCTATCTTTCATTTCACAGATTATTTCTTTCTTATATGACAAGTCCAGCATGCAGATGACATTCCCGTTCCCACAGAGTGGTCATGCTGTGGCCCAAAACTCGACTGAAATGCACATTAACACAGTTGCCAATGCTGCCAAATGTTTCCAAGTAATTGTAAGATATGTTTTAAACCTTTTATCGAAACACATTAAAAAAATATTTTTCCTTTTAATTGTTCTCAGGTTGCCACTTTAGAACAAAGCATCCCAGTGATTATTGTGTTATTGAGTGTCTGCTTTCCCAGTTTCACCAGGGACAACCTCGGCACCGTCGAGGTGTAACAGCCAGTCTTAGGACTCTTTGAAGTGGATGGATACTTGACCTGAGCTTTATGAACCTTTTCAATGTAGAGGAGGACAGGGACTGGGGTTTTTCCACTTTAGAGCAATCGTTTTATTGAATACCATGAGATATGTATCCACAGCACAAAGACAGTGCTCCATAAACGATCTAAAAGGACTCATGAGGAAAAAAAAAGACTTAATGAAGATCCGAAGAGAAGGAATGAAATTAAAAATACGAATGGGTTAATGATGTAATGGTTTTCCACTGTAAGTGAGTAGAGGTCTGGAGAGATAGCACTGCAGTATTATGAGAAGCTTCAAAATTAACTCATAACTATACATGAAGCTTTAAAAATATTTCCTTTTAAAACTTTAACCAGAAAAGGACAACATCCAAAGCAGGTAGCATTTCCCCACGTGATTGTGACCCTGAATGTAGATGAGATGAAAAAACAGACACATCGCTGTTTCTTATCTTGTACTACCATCCTTTTGGATGGGAACACCTTCAGATTCCTTGGTTCTTGGCATGCTGATTGTAATACACAACTTTATTTTAATGTCATGCAGTTTGTTGATATGTCCAAAGATGAGTCACAGGAGATATTCAGCAGTAGTCATGATCATAGGCAAATGGTGTATAAACAGTTATGCCTTCACACCTTCAGTTAATGGTTATTTGCAGTCAACTCCCCCATAGAAGGCAACGTATTTTTTTTTCAACTGCTCCTACAGTCCTGACGGTCAAAGGTTCAGCACCTTGGACAGCGGTCAAGGCATACTTGTTAGATTCTAGAAAGTCATCAACATGATCTTATAGAAAAAGTATCTGTTGATGAGCTAGAGTATTGTCCTGGTCATTATCTGAAAATCTCTTGGGCCCTTATAAGGAAATAAAAAAAAAGCCGAAATGGAAAATATATCTCCAAATAGATACACAGAATTTTATCAGCTCTTTCATTTTACCTGCTGCAGGGATCTTTGGGTCTGATATAACAAAAGCTTCAGTCATAACCACTTAACACTTAACCACTTAACAACTTGTACCATTATCTTTAAAATTGTGTCTTTGGAAAAAGACAATTCAAGATATTAAAAATATATTCCCCAGCATTTTTCAAGTATGTATTAGCTTTGCTTGGGGAAGCTGTCTTTATACAGTTGTAAAGGGGACTTTCGCTTCTTGTCTCGCTTACGATTTACTACAGTTTGCCTCCCTTTGTCGAAACAAACTGATTTCTTAAACTCAGAAATTAAAAGGTCTCATTGACCTGGAGGCTTCCACTGTCTTGTGTGATTCCTCTTCAAGATTTGCAGCTTAGTGTTGTTCTTCTCTTCCTCCTCAGGCCCCCAGGTTCAGTATTTATTCACTCTTTTAATACCATTAGAGGTGTTTTGAGGTTAAAAGTAAACCCAAATGCAGGGCATGTCTTCATTCCCTACCTCTCGGTCCTTAAGTTAGCACATTGTGGCTTTTTTCTTTGTCTATGACAAAATCATTGATATATATTGCCTTGTTTGTCTCCTCATTTAGAGATGCTCAAAGCAGGTTAGTGTTGTGCTGTTTGATAGATTAAATGTTACTGTTTTGGGTTAAAGTTGGTTTAAGTAGTAACTTGACACAGGCTAAAGATTGGACTGATCGGTGATACCTCCACAAGTGCTTGTTATAAGCTGCCATAAATCAATGGTTTAGTTCAACTTATTGGCTATATCTGGGACATGACATAAGTTGACGGAAGTTAGAGCTTAAAAGCACTCAAGCAGGCCTGAGTGTTTCATAACAGTTCAGATTGTGCCTGCAATTTGCTATATAAGGTGTGGGGAGATACCACGACAGACAGGCTAGCTGGCTTCCTGAAATTGTTTAAATAGTTTTCTGGTATGTCCTCAGCCTCATGCTACCCCTGCAGACCAGTAACCTATATCACGTCAAAGCTAATCCAAACAAGAGCTGTCCCCAGAAAAATGATGAGTCACTGGCTAAAAAGAAGACAAGGACCTCAAGCCAAGATTTAAGCAGTTGTAAAGAAAATTGGTGGGGAAGGTCCAGCGTTTAGCAGCAGTTGATGATTTTCTCAGCAGTATTTTGAGGTCATTTTTAGGAACATTTAGCAGCCTATGCTGTGTATTTGTGTGCCTGTAAATAATACAAATGCATTTTTTTTTACTGATCTCCTTTTCAGTCCGGCTTTCCACAGAGAAAGATCTGTTCCTTCTTCACAAATGATGTCTGCATTCATTCATGTTTTCATGAGCGTGTCTGTGTGACGGAGTCAAAGATGAATCATGCTTGAAGGATGAGCAGGACGGCCACAGATGTTATTCATTTAGTGTGCCATTTTTTGTTTTGTTGTTTATTTAAGTAATGCATCTAATTAATGACATTTATTCCAGAATTACAGCTAATGACATTCTCTGGATTAGAATTTATCCTTTGCGGATCAGGAATATTGGCCGAAATTACATTTCAATAGAGTAATCCCTTGATTATTGTCTGTGACATTTTATCGTGGTCCGAGCACATGACCTGCAGGTGGACTGAGGGGCTGAGAGAAGGGAACAGACTGCGCCATCCCAATACATAAAACAAATGTTAAACTCACAAAATACACCTTATTTCTTGACGGCTTATCACAGGTGTATTCGTCTTAGACTTGAAGGTGCCACACATAAAGAAACTCATTATATACTGAGCCATATTAGTGTTATTTTTTTCCTCATAATATACGGGTGGACCATGCCGAACCACCAGAGCCTCCGGTCGCAGCTGGACTGTTTACAGTATCATTATGCAATTTGGACCATTTTGTTTTGACACAAAATTTCCATGTGTGGATGAATCCGTTCGGATAAGTAGGATACTTCTGTTCATGCCACTGGAATAACATCATGTGTTAGTGTCCTCCTGCGAGCTCCAGCATAGTTCTGAAACAGCCGGGCCACAAAACTCCCATGATTCATTTCTGTGTCTATTAGGGTATTCCTACTGTTCTTACGCCAAGAGACATGTCAAGAAAGTATTAATGAAGTAGTTTTAAGTTCCTTGCACATGTGCTGGCTGAGACTGAAAAGGACTGGAACCTCTTTTGTTGCTTGTTAGTGCCTCAGGATTCGTTCATTCGTCATTTTGAAAATGACCCACAAACCTCCGTCGGGTGTTTTTGTTGACAAATGAAGCAAAGCTGTTTCTGCCAGAGAAAACGTGTCTTGTCTTGACCAGCTGAAATACCTCGCCAAGTGCTTTTATTTAAACTTGTGCCAAAAGAGTTCAAACAGCACTTAATGGATGAGGAATGGAAGTATTTGCTGTGACTCTGCAGCATTCCTTTGACAAAAGAGAGATTAGTTTAACATTCAGAGATGGATTTGGAAGGAGCCCCCCGGTAAAGGGTTTTTGTCAACATTCTTGTGCTTCCATATCGCTCATTCACACACCGCCTTACCGGCCAGTCTGTGTTGTGCACTTTAATTTAGGCAGATGGGGCAGAAGACTGCATGCGTCTGAAACTTGACTGATCACCATCAACATTATCTCCTGACAGGATAATTGAGAGAAGCTTTCGTGCCTTTCAAGTTTGTCTGCTCTCACTGGCCATCTGTTTTGGGCATGTCCGCCTCCTACCTGCTGCACCAGCGTACATGGCTACCACATAACTTTAAGTAAAGTACTGTGAAGAGAAGCTCGACTTCGCCCGTCTTAAAGGGAAACAGAAATCAAGTGGGTTGATGAACCTGGTGACATTAAAAAAAGTTATTTGCCGCAATATCATCCAGATGTAGTTTGAACATAGCAGCAGTTGCAGGTGTGAGATTTATGTTTAACATCAAGTCCCTCCCCTCTGCAGTCAGTAAAACCAAGATTTTCCCCTTAAACCAGACTTTCTCATGTACCGATTCATAACATGCTCTCGTGCTGCAAACCACCTAAATTTCTTGACACTTTTATCTCGCCATGAACTTTGTGTGACAGAGGAAGAAATGCAAACCGGTTACCTCCAGTCTTGCCATGGCAACGGACGCGACAAGAAAAGCGATCCTGTACCTGTGTATCTGTCTCCCTAATGGTCTGTGTGTTAGTGTAACAAGATCTGTAAAAACTCCCCTCAATGACATTTTAGATCCCCCACTGTAACTGACCTGGGCTGGGGAGTCACAAGTAGGATTTAGGTGAGTACTCAGGCTTCTCTCAGGTTCCTGCTCCCCTTTTCTTAATGAATTCAACCATAAGAGCGTTTGAGAGGAGGCCGTTGTTTTCCACATGGTCAGGGCATGATATGCCATACCATACCATGAGCTACGTTTTATTAGGTAAACCTCATTGAGGTAAGAATTCTGCTCCCCCACCTACACACACACACACACACACACACACACACACACACACACACACACACA
>JABUIW010000020.1:5117295-5152282 GCA_013363375.1 Menidia beryllina
ACACACACACACACACACACACACACACACACACACACACACACACAAGCACACACACACACACACATTTAGCAAAATGTCTCTTGAGAAGTTTTGGATTTAACAGACCAAACAAGACTCATTAATGTGTTTATCTTTCTCCTTTGGGATGCAAAGCTCTTATCAAGCCTGTGGTGACTGCTTAAGTGTCCTGCATTATAGCACCTTGCAGCCTCACTGTTGGACTGCACCACTCGGACCACTCCTAACTCTCCTGTTCCCTCTGCTGGGAAAGGCAGAAATTGCACGCGTTCTCACAGACCAAAAAAAAACAAAACACAGATCAAAGCAATTACTTTTATTTTAGGTTTCATCTGTGCATTCGGAGTTGCTCATCCTTCGCCTTGCACTGTCACCTGGCTTAATCCCAGTCTGAGGCTCTCTCTTCTGGGACGCGGTCTAGCCGAGGGGGCCTCGCCGACTCTGCTTCCCATGAAATATCAATGCGAATGACTCACTCCCAAGTTTGGTGTCAGTCATCGTCGCAAATGCCAAACCCATTATCGCCACATCTTTTCAAGAAGTTGTTTTGTCCGTCTGGTGGCTGAAGACTTTCACACCAGCGGCCAGGTGTTTTGAAGAAGTGTGTTTTCTTGAAGAATGAGGAGGCAAGATTTAGCAGAACTTGTGGCTTAAACTATGAGAGCAAACCTCATAAAGACAGACGGCGTTTGGGCTCCGTGCAGCAGTGGTCCAAATGAGAAACAGGCAGCGCTCATATTTTCAGCATCTCATGCCTTACAACGGCAAGAAATCGGCTGTGTGTCATTTGCAGTTAGATAAATAAGCTCTACCATTGTCCTTCAGGCCACAGCTTCCTCGGTCTGTGGCAAAAGATTGCGGTGACAAGTGCCACCCACTCCAGTAGAGAACCAGTTTGTCTCCTGGTCGCTTGTGTTGACTGTTCTGATAAATGCCAGCCTACTTTGCTATTTGTGTTTCTGTTTTTTTGTTTTTTTTTTTGTATTGAATAGCACAACAGGCAAGTTCATTATGCGTGTGACTCATCCCACTAGCCCACACCCCCTCCCCATCTGCTGCTGTGCGCTGGAAAGGAGAGGGAACCGCCATTGATCACTTCGTCCCTCACACATGCACGCACACACCCCACCTTCAACGTCACCATCGATCGACATGTTTAATTTTTTTGTGGGGAATAACTTGCATTTTTCTTTTGTTTCATTTCTCGTGCGTTACCTACTATTTGCTGACACTTTGATGAATACCAGGGTAGACATGTAAAAACAAATAGTAAAAAAAATTGAAAAAGGAGTCCATCTCAGTTTGTTTCAGCATTTATTTAAAAGAGTTGACAATTTCTTAAATTGGAAACCATATCTGGGTAGCACATGTCCAGCCTGTTATTCCTGGAGACTGCTGATAATAACAGCTTCCTGACCAACAGCAGAGATGGTGCAGAATCATTTTTACCACTCCCTCACTCTTCTAACTTGGTTTGTCTTTTTTAATCAGGTAAATACTTGTATTAATTGTACATACTTACAGCGACAGCTGCTTAAAAGAATATGCTCTGTTGAATATTTATAAATGTTAAACTGCAGAGCCCACAATGGTTTTCATTTGACTAATATTGAATATCAAACTTTTTCCACTGTCAAAACAGATGAATAATGATAGATAATGATAAATCCGTATCAATAGTCTGAACAATTGAATTGCTAGTTTTTATCATATTAAACATTTTTTGTTACTTATTCTTCTATTTAGCTCGAACGTAATTGACACTCTAAACATTATTTTTGTGACACTGCCAGCGTTAACTTGTATTTTAATTGATAACTTTTTACCACTAAATGTTCTTCAGAGAAGCTTGAGAGCATGAAACAAAGACTGAAAGACTTTGTTGGCAGTTGGTGCACAGTTGGTTTATTTAAATTCCTTCAGCATGCTCTCGTGGTTGTTCCCAGCTGCACCTCCACAAATCGAGACAGTTTAGACCATGAATTTACAACCGAAAGATGAGACATAAACTTTTGGGATCTGTCTAATGGTTTGTTGTAAGTCCATGTGGCCTGGACACATAACAGCTACGAGTCTAATGTGTCTATGTGTAAAACCTTTATTTAGTCAGCTAATCTTATGGATTGAACGCCTAAAAGGGACGATAGAGATAGGAAAGATTCCCATGGAAACGACAAGCGACTGTTTTCCTCATCAAGGCAGGTGTATGATGAAAGAGCTGATTGTGCGAGGATTAAGCTGACGTGTATGAACCAACAGCACTTTCATTAGTTTGGCTTCAGTTGCACTGGGGGGCAGTCTGTTTATTGTGAGGAGTTTCTGTTTTTCAAGAAATCCAATACAAACATGTATTATTGGAGCTTTCAGAAAAACTGAAGTTTGACTTTGCAACAAATGCCGCGGAAATGAGCTTTATGCACATGTTTCGTCACCACATCTGGAGAAATCTTTTTTTGTGAACCTCTTTGCTGGGTAGAGGCTCGTCCTTCGTCTTGAACTACACAGAAGAGACCAGGAGGGGCGTACCAGAGCTCAGTAAAGTTTCTGGCTTGAAAACCAAAGCCGTGCGCCGTTGAGCAAAGTAAACTGCAGTGTTGGGTTACACGTGGCTAGCTCATTAACTATCCATAAAAAAAGCATGAATTAAATCAGCCACGACCTATCTGAAATATTGATTATGAAATATTAATACGTTTAGTTCTGACCCAGGTCACGCAGTATCCCTTGAATTTGAGACCTTCTGTAATTAATTTGTGCTGTGGTGCCAGATTACTGAGGAGCAGTGTAATAATGGTTATGTCGGCCTACAGAAACCCTGTGAAAATAAAGCACTGTCATCACTGACATTTGCCAGAACTTGCAAGAGATTATAACCAATTTAGAGAACGATTAAACAAACGCTGGCCCTGTCATGTTTTTCCAGTGGAATTTATTTTTCTCTGACCACAATAATTTATTATCTGTCAGAGCTCTCAACATGTAAAGGTTGGAACTAAATAATGCCATTGAAACGGCTTGGATAAGATTTTGTATGAACAAATATTTCTTATTGGAAGGATATTTGACTTATCACATTTATTCATGCTTGTAAGAAAAGTGCCCTCTTTTTTAATTTTAACGTTTGAGGACATGATGAGGATCATTTGTTCCTGAACAGGCTATAAAACAATCCCAGATGAGTAACGACATGACATATTGCACTGTGTCATTACTTATTCAACAAAAACAAAGCCAAAATTCATAAGTAGTATGTGAAATATTATGTGCACCCGTGACCCAGAAGGCTCTGTGACCACCTTTGACATCAATAATGTGAAATAATCATTTAATTTATGTCTTACATCATAGTTGAATGATTTTTTCCAGTCTTCTTCCCAGTGTTGCTCTGGGCCATCATCAGACTGGGGTCTGGACTTTGACATTATAGCTATTACAAGACCTTTTATCTATTTTTTTTTCAGCCATTCTGTTTTAGTTTTTCTGGCTGTCCAATTACAGGCAAGTTTTTAGCTGTCACACCGATTACTGATTACCAATTACATGTCACCCCAGAATATGTTGGCATACAGATGAGTTTACAGTCCACTCAGAGGACTAAATACCAATTCATGATCGGAAGATGATTGGTTTTCACCAAACCTAGTGTTCAGGGGCACATTATGGTCAAACACCTCCTGGTTGAACTAGCCTGTCCACCATACACTATTACTGATGTTTTGGTTTTAGTTTTTGTCAGAGCAAATGTGCTTGTGAACTATAATGGTACCGTGCTAACTGAGGCCTGCCGTATGCTAGACCTGGCACTTGTAGTTTCTGAGTATTTTACAGTCTGACCTTGGAGGGAGGGTATTGGTACATCCACTCCTTGGGAAGGTTTTCACATAATAACGGGCCCGTCATACTGTAGAATGTTGGTCTCCGAATAGTTTGGTAATGGCTTTATTACCCTTAGCACAGGCAGCAACAGTCATTTTCCCCAAGAACACTAAAGCTGTCATTCGTCCTGGATGTCGTGCCAATATTCACCTGATCCTCCAGACCTGCAACCTGCCAAAACGTCTGTTTCTATGAATGGTACCACCTGTCGATGATCAATAAATCAAGTGAATTTGATTAGTAGCACCTGGCTGCTACCTCCCCTCTTAATTCCTGTGGAGTCAGTGAGAGGAACATCAGTTTCTGCATACAGAGTCATTTGTCACGTGGGCCTGTTCTTCTAAGGTTGCATTGACATAATACGAAGAACTTGTAGAAGTTAATGGTTATTTTTGCGTACCGATCTATTGAACCTTCCAAGAGAAAGTGGCTGCACCTATTTATCCACACATCACTTACTGTATAATAAATATAGTTTTATAAAACTACTTTTATAGCTGAAGTTTTAATGATTGGGAGCATATTTAACTAACTAACTAAATTCAGGATGAAAATGTTTCCCAATATCTACATTAAGTATACATGTCATATTAGATTTGGAGTTTGCCTCGGATGGCAGACCGAAAAAGCAGCTAATACGGCCTCACAGAGTACCAAACGAGCTAGAAACACTTTTAATGATGAACTAACACTGTGATGAAGATGATGAATTGTTTATATGGCGTCCTGTTGTGAGAAGAATGTGTTGTTTTCTGTCTTTCTCGCATGTAGGTGGTCCTGGACATGACATTTGGAGGTGGTGGTCATACCAAAGCAATACTGAATACGGTCCCTGAAGTCACGATCCTGGCTTTAGACCGAGATCCGACTGCAGTTTCTCTGGCCCAGCAGTTAGCCAAGGAACACTCGTAAGTGATTTATTGAAAAAGAGCAGCCCGACCAGAACATAAGTTCCAGCTTAAAGCAACACACTGTCTAGACAAATGTTTATGCTCTCTCATGACGAATGTGTCTCTGTGAATTTTCATTGTCACCGTTGACAGCTTGAAAAATTTGAACAATGTTTAGTTAGCGGTCATTATTTCTTAAAACATTCTGTAGGTTTGATATACAGCAGTATCGCAGCTCTCCCTCTGTTTCTCACTTCTTCCCTTGGCCCGATCCAATACAGCTTGCCAAGATACAGCCCCTGAGTTTCACCGTCCAATCAAATCCATTCTTCCTTCTTAACTTAAAGCTTTCTCCCCCCACGCAAAGCTGGTGGGCCCAGCATGTCATTTGTCAGACTAAGGGCCCACGCCTGCTGTGTGAGGGAGAGCTGCCTCCCACGTAGGATCTATAAGTTATGGGGAGGGGGGGGTGTTAAAAAGTGAAGAGAGAAAACATAAGAGTGAGAGAACAGGGAGACACGAGGACACTGTGCCAGGGTGAGAGGGAGTGTGTGTGCATGAGCAAGGCGCGGGTGGATGAAAATGAGATGTTCCTTATACCATGGCGTGGGAAGGAATCCTTTTACGTAGATTCTGGGGAAACCTCTCTCGCGGGAATCTGCCGGAGAAATGTGCCTGTGAGCAGGGAATGACAATTAAGAGAGAGGGAGAATGAGAACGCTGTATTCTGTCAGCAGCAATATACCCCCCCAGTAAACTTTTCCCCGCCTACTCGTGATGCAAGTTGAGAGAGGCTAGAGAAATCTAGCAATTAACCAATATTATTGGGAGCCTGAGTAAAAGACCCTTCCTGCCTACGCAGTGCAGCCACACAAGGTTAGAGGATTTTCTTTCTCCTCTGTACTGCCTCTGTAGTGTACCTCTGGCTCGAAGAAAGTAGCACCTCAAAGCAAACTGTTGAGTGTTAATGTCAGTCTGAACCCAGTTTTACTGCAATAGTAGAGTAATTTCACATCCAAACACTTAAAAGCATTAGCTTATGGTGGTAACTCTGCTCCCTGAGTAATATTCACCCATGTCTTTAATCCAATTTGTCTCCTGAATGTTGAGCCTTGCTGTTCTCTGCACCATTCTTCTTGTTGCTATGACTTCCCTGCACTTCAGGCGCTGCAGTAGTTACGCTCACAATAAATGTTATAAATCTGAAAAGACACAGACAATTGTTGAACACATAAAAGTTGGATTTCTGATTTATGTTCATGCATATTGATATAATCTTAGTGATTGGCCTTTTTGATGCCACGTCAGCCTTGTAGGATATTAAAACTTTGAATACCAATTATCTGGGTGTAATCTAGCAGGTCAGCCATGTTTAGATTAAATTCTATTAGACTGATTTTGTTTTGTTTGGGGGTAAATAGTCCATTTGTAGTTGCATGTCATAATCTTTAGCTGATATGGTAGGTGATCTACCAGTAAAGTATATATATTTAGTTTATATATAAGCCCTTGGACAAGGAGACCCATAATTCCAGCATTTTTGAAAACTATTCAACCCATGTGATCTACTGTTATCCAATATAAACAGTTATTTTAAAGAAACCAAATATGAGTCACAGGCTTTTTATTTTTATTTATTATTATTCATTATGAGAAACCCTTTGCCTCAGTCTGTACCATTTTTAAGTAACACAGTTCTGTCTTAGTTGCTTTTAACTGAACTTTCTTAAGCTTCACTTGACCATTTATCTTCCCTGAGCGTACTAAACCTCTCCCCTTAGCACCCTTCGCCTCCTGTCAAGCTATACATGAAATCCAGACTGTAGTTTTAAATCCTTGCATTGGTCTTTGCAGCAAACAAGAAGACTGCAGTCTTCCTGCAATCTATATTAGCTGCTCCCAAAATGGGCGGTGGAACTATATTAAAGCCATAAAACAAACCCCTTTCATATAAAGACACTGATTGGGCACTAAATAGATTTTTGTATTCTACATTTACTTTTCAGCATCTACTTTTTTATAAAGCTGTATTTATTTATCTCTAGCTTTTCTTTGCATTTCCCCCCAACTCATTTTTGTACTTTAAGTGTCATTCAGAAACATTCCTTAATTTGGTTTGTTTTTTATGTTAAAACTAGTAACCAATACATGCAGCATGGAAGAACTTACAGTCATTACAAATAAGTTTCCCCGCTGTCCATCAGACACTCTGCTGCAAACATTTTCCAAATATCAGTCAATGCAAAACTGAAAAACAATTTTGAAATAATACTCAATTGGAAAATTCAATGCTGAATGTTTCAATTAATGTATTTGCATATTCTTTATTCAGATACTTACCGTAATAAGTTTTTAATAAATGGCATTCTAATAATTACAACAGATTAAAAAAAACATAATCATTTATTAGCAAAATAAATTCTGTGTCTTAATAGTTTATAATGGTGGTAACTGATATTTTCCCAGCGGTTTTGAATTTAAAACATTACCCATATGCATAAAAATACACATATCATTGGATAACTGTTTTAACAAACAGTTAGTAAGTTGATTTAATTTTGGAGAGAAGTGGTAAAATACCTCTGTTATATGAGAAACATGACACCCCACAGAAAGCTAATTATTGTTAACACTCACAATGTCACATTTTCTTTTAGGGGACAGGCTCACATCTGGATTAAGATCATTCACTGCCATACACTCCAGTTGGCACACATGTGCATGGACAAATGGAATATAATGCAAATATAAACTTACAAAACACACATGATTAAGTAAGTCATCACTTATGAGGAACATATGGAATATGGTTTTGAAACTCTCCCTGGAACCATAGAAACCAGCTTTTTGCCTAATTGCAGAGATGTGTGGAATGACTCTTTATGATTAATCTGCTTTTACTGTAACATGGATTAATCATGAGATCAGAAACAAACCTTAGTATTTTCTTTTTGTATAACACCACACATATATTAATGTACCTGTTAGGTTGCCAAGCAGTTATCCTGCAACAGATCATTTACCCTATCATGTCTCTCTAAATTGACAAATAATTATTCATGCTGAAATCCTTTCCACTGAAACAATGATTTCAAGTAAGGACGATACTGATTTATATTCTTAAAACTGGTTTTAAACTTGGAACCTTTTCTCAACCTCCCTGTACACTTGAAACATGGAAACAAAATTGAAAAAAAACAAAACTTTAACTCTTTATTAAATTTGCATTCATGTTTATCAATTTTTGTAGAAAAAGAGAGAACGTTGGCCATTGAACATTTAAAAAACAGTGATTCGGTGCTTCAAGCTTCAGAGATAAAACACTCAAATGTTGCTTGAGGTCGTGATGGGTGAGAGGGTTCCAAAATAGAGAAGAAAGAGTTTACGGAAAAAGAAAAGAAAGAAAATGAACCTTGAGAGGTTTCCAGGGCCATCATGGGACTGGGATTCATAGCACAGCAAGGAAAAAATATCAATTGATATATCAAAAATCACATGTAGTACACAGCAGAGTTTTTACATGACCACCATATCATATTAATGATGGGCAAGCTAAATTGATTGGTTGCATAGAATTAAATAAATTGTGTTGGAAACTCACATCTCAGATTGAATCAATTCAGAGTTTGTTAAATTGGCTTTCTTGAAAAGACCACCGAGCATTTCTTCCCAGAGCCCTTGGCATCATTATGGCGCTCATAATGGTGGTGGGTGTAACAATAATCACACTGTGTCAAACTGCTTTTGCCTTAAATTCCTTTGTTACTTACTGAGCGTTGTCTATCTTGACTCACTGTAGATGAAATATGTCCGATTGCATAAAGTTATTCAATAGGCGTTTATTTCCAGAGCAAAAAAGAGGAGTTGTTGCTTTGTTATTTACAATGAAAAAATTGGCAGTTCTCTCCATCACAAGTAACCAGGTTATAAGTTCGATCTATCAAGGTAAGTGTATAGGGGAAAATGGGTCTTTTCAATCAGGAAATAAAGATTTTGGCAGGATAACTAACAGATACTGGTAGAGGAGGATGGAATACCCCCCGGTGATTTTACAGGCAAGCAGTGGAAGACACAGTTTTCCACAAGCTTTGATGACAATTAAATTAGTCACAGAAGGATCTTTCGTAACCATATTCAGGTCAATCAAGAGTGACCCAGAAAAAAACACATATTTTGAAAGACCATCCTATCTGTTTCTTGTATAGCTCCTCTTTTTTTGTCTTCAGTCACTGTAGATATTTTGTTCACTGCTCCCCTGCTGAAAGCAATCAATCAGCGTCTTGTCTTAGGCTTCAGTGACGCAGGTAAAGGAACTAAGCAGGTCAGCACAAGGGAATATTTCAGGCTTGATTTGTGAGGAGGCAGCATCATGTTGAATGAGCATGCACTCAAATGGAGGTTGCTGTGAATGTTCCCGATGTCCTCTCTGCATGTTTCACTTATCAACGAGAAAATATCGACGCCAGAAAGTATGAAGCGTAAAATGCTTCTGTTTTGTTTGCATGCTAATAAAAACTGGTTTGATAGAGGCGTGGATGCATGTAAATAGGAAAAGTAAGATGTCGGTGAATCAGATCTATTTTGTTTCATGCCGTTCAGGGAAAGCCAGAGCATCCTGTCTTATTTTTGACCTCATCCAGATGTCTATCACACAGAGTCTACTGAATGCTGTGGCATATGAAAATGAGCCTGGAGATGGTTTGGGGATCCTTTAACTTTGCAGTATGTGCCACCGTTTGCAGTGTTTACTTGTTTAGTGTGCCCTGAATTGAGGGATTGGCATAAAGATACCTAGAATTGATTTGGGTAAAGCCACCGTTAAAAATGGGCATTCCCTGCTATGTCATTTTCAAACCTCATTTCCAGGAAGGTTGGACGAGACAAGTGGAAGAGAAAACTTTTTTTTTTTTTCCCTGTGGAGTTTCGAGTGGATTGAAAGTGTATAAAAAGGATTAAAAATTTTTTTGCGTTTAGCCTAATGAGGTGAATTCAATAAATGAATGAACACATTAAAAAAGGAGACAGTCTTAGCCATAACTTCATTTGTGGGTGAACAATCTTAGTTACATGCTGTTGGGAGTCGTAACTTGTGCTACCAAATAGTTTCTTTTTGAGATCAGTGAGTCCTCTCACGCGCTGTTGCCCGCCTCTTTTTCAATCACCCTGTGATTTAATCTTCAAAGCTCTCAACGGTTGCAGGGCAAGTTTGAGCAAAAATCTCACTCAGTATTGGGTTCATTCACTGAGATACCAGAATAACAAAAATAAATTAATTACTCTGATGTCAATATTGTCGAAGCTACAACTAAAAATAGCTCAGATCTCTTAAGGAATTATGAGCCCACACTTGAACCTCAACACATAAACCGCTGAAAATTGTCCTCTTTAATAATATAAGACCTTACGTAAGGCATTTATATCTCCAAATCTGTCTCTAAGCCACATAAAGAAGTTAATAATTTAGAAATGTTATATAACTGTTTTACATATTTTTAAATCTTTCAATGGCTCGCAAAAACATGTTGTGAGAGACGTTGTAGTGTGTTGTGGAGGGTGGACGCGTCACCAGCAGGTGGACGGGCGCACACGCTTCAGTCTCATTTAGTTTTTTCTGTTTACTGAAAAGCCTGTGGCTTCAGCGGTTGTCAACACTATCCAGTGTGTCAGTTCTTCACTATTCGAAAGACAAGAGCAATTGTTTTTGGCTGGCTATTCAATTTGCAATTGGATTAAGAGTTCCAAACGGCTAATAAGCTAATTAGTGTAAATGAAAGCCATTTTTTCTCAACGTTAAAAACCAGGGAAATATTTAATTATAGGTCTTTGAATACATTTAATCTATTTCAGAGCATTTTACAGTTGTCTTAAGAGATGAGAATGCGATTACCAGCCAGCTGGACTTGTTGAGTATAACAGACGGACCATGCACATGCAAGGTGCATTCATTATCTGTGGATTTTGCAAAGCAGTTCAAAATCCTTGACTGGAATAATTCCGTTTGGATTTTATGCTCTCAGTTGTTTCTTTAAATAGCTTCTATATAGATTCATTAACAGAAATATGACCAAGAAGTCAAAATAAATTAATGTGTTACTCAAAGAAATGTGGAAAAAAAAAGTCCCCTAAGATTGGAATTTATTTTATGCTGTTTTTGCAGTCCCAAACGTCTAATAGATTTGACAACAAGCTTTGAGGACACAACAAAGTTGTCATCAGTGCACCTTTGCTTGACCTCCAGCTGTCAGATTAGATAATCTACAAGTAGAATGCAGGGTTACTTAAATATTTTAAAACCAAGAATTGAAAAAAGTCTGCAAATTGTCATCAGAACAGGGCTACATCACAACAAAAAAAACAAGCAAATTAATATGGTCAGTCGAGTCCTGCTGAGGAGGCGGCAACAGCAGGGGATTGCACAGGTTATAGGGGAGAGCAGGAAAGCTTACTATAGATTTTTCAACAAACTAATCACTGTGAAGGATGGTAAAGGGAAAAAAAAGCTGAGCAAAGGAAGCCCCTGGCAGCGTGGGTGAGATGCTCCCCTGGCATTTTGTCATCAGTGGGTTTGGAAATAAAAGACCTGCCACTTTGTGTTCTTTTCTTCAATGCCCCTAGTTAATCTTGAGCGAGGTGGAGTCATCATCACGCTCATAAAGAGCTCAAAATGTGTAAAACTGCAAATGGTCCTGTTTCACCCAGAGGGGCATTTTCACTGTCATACAGCGGTCAATAATAGTAAGAATACTGCATCCAGTCACTCATTACAGGACAAACATGGATAGGAGCAAGCTGTCAGGTTACATCACTGCCCTGCTGGGACCATCAATAACAGGCTATAGCCAGGGAGGGTCACATGCAAAGCACAATCTTTGAGTGTTCCAGTGCTACCCGTGCTTGTACTTTTTATTCTTTTTTTCTATTTCATTTGATACTTGTGTGACTTCTTGCTAGGGTGTACTCTTGCAACATGCTTTCATCATCATTTGTTAGAAAAAAAAGAGGTTTGCTAACATGATGCAGGCTAAAGAAAATCAGCAGGGCATCTGAGCGGATTCTCTGAGACCAACAGTAAATGGCTCCAGTTTGCAGCCATTTACGGTCATGTGCAAACCTTCGGAATGAGATTTATATTGGATTGCAAACTCCTGTAACCAATTTTTACAAAATATTTTGGTAAAAGACGTGGCAATAGGATAAAAGGTAATTAATAATTCTCCATGCCATTGTGGTCTCACTTAGACAAAGAAGGCATAGACATCTCGCAAGTCTTCCCCTCCAGATGGAGGTTAAAGTGTTGGGAACAAGAAGGTGCACTGCATACACTCAAAAGGTACTAATATGTCTGATCCAATGAATACTAGGGAAATTGATGGAAACCGGTTTCTGGTGTTCAGAGCACTGATTTTCTATCTTTTGTAATTAAGATTATCAACCATAGGGAGACCAGAGGGATCCAAGGTCTGTTTGGCTGTGTGATTGGACAGCACCCCCAAACACATCTGTATTGCTAGCATAGCACTTACCAATGCCACATCATGAGATGTCAAACCAAGTAAGGTGCAAACGGGTCGTAGATATCGTTGACGTAGATATGACGTCAGCACATTAAACGCAACCGAAGTGGCAGCGGCCTACCACAGAGCAGTAAGTGCCAGAGCAACTTTGAGCACGTTTATAAGTAATAAAGAGACTCCGATATTCGTCAGTTGTGCTGCTTATTCAAGGCTTAATTTACTATTATAGGCTAACTGGCATGTGGTCACAAATCATAAGCAGCACTGATGGGAGGGAGCAGTTCTGCAGGTGACATCCTGAATATGTTGATTTACCAACACAAATGCAACCAGCTCATTCTGATTATGACCATAGAGGTCTGCCAGGAGCAGCACAGTTTGTGTCTGGAATCTCAAAACAGTCAGACCTAGAGATAATCAGGAGCTTGTCGTTAAGTAACAACACAAGGTTGTTTCTTGTTGAAACACAGGACATAAGCACAAGAACCTGATCACCTTATCAGTTCCCTTTGGATTGATCCAAAAAGACTATTCGTTGGGTCTAAGGTGATGAACTCATCAGTGAGTTTAATCAGAATCCACTCCTCATTTGTCACAATGTACTTGTGTATTTGGTATGGCTAAAGGGTGGGCAGCACACTCAAGTGGGGAACAGCCATTAAAGATAACTCTAACATTGAGGAAGAACCTTTAGACTTACCCAAGAGAATGGTGCCATTCCTGGGGAAAAAGTTGAAAAGGGCATCCCCGCTTCAGGAATGATTGTGTGTCCCTTAAAGTAAAACCAACGTAAAGTAAACATACCTGGAAACTAGTAAAAAGACTGGCTGCTGCAGAAAATAGCCACAGATTTCAGTTTTTTTTATTTTCTGCAGTTAATTAAAAAACTAAATGGCTCATTCATTCATTCCCACAATGCATTTCTTGTCGTTTTCACATCCAATTTGCATCGAAGGAGATCATCTCTTTCACACACGCTCTCCTCTCGCTGGTGCTGCAGAAAACCTGCGCTTCCTCCTTCTTTGCAGCGACTATTAAAGCCAATTTTGGCTACTAACAATGGAGCAATCAGTATTGAATTGTAAGCTCTGCATGACTCATTTACTGTCCTCCATAAACACATGTGCAGCAGATCCAGGTGCAAAGAACACTATGTCCTTTATTTGTAGTGCCTAATCCCTTATAAAATGATGGAATCACAACTCATGAAGAGTATTCAATCATCTCCTTTATTAAGCATAGAAACAGATGAAGAGAGTGCATTTTCCTGACTTCTTAAGACTTAGTTAAAAAAGAAAAAAAGTCAAATATTATTGTAATCTTTTCTCTTTCAGTCACAAATTGCTCAGCAAATTTTTTTGAAAATATTCTGTATCAGTTAAGATTTTTTTGTGTAGTGGTAAGCAATCAGTTTCAGAATTTTCTTCCAAAACTTTTCAAATGGATTGAGAACTGCTTGCTTTGGCCATGCCACTGCCTTTGCCAAGAGAGAGAGAGAGAGAGAGAGAGAGAAAAAATCAATGGAATACACCCCATGTACCCCAAGTACTGAATGGTGCTTTTTTTCATGCAGTCATCTTTATGTTTTTGGATCTGCACCATCAAAATGTCTGCCATCATCTCTTTGTCCAGTCCAGATTGGTGAGTCCCCCATGACTGCCTTGCATTAGCCCACCTTGAATTGTTCTTCTTCTTCTTCATTTATGTATTTATCTTTGCATGTAATATATTTCTGAGGTACATTTCTGTTTGTTTTTTGTGCTTATTCTTTGACGTTATCCTTAGCGAGTTGTACGTTTCCAGGAACAAAGTTCCAATTTTGTTTCACTTTTGTTTTGCTCTCCTGAGAGACTTTTGTAATCCTTCCCCTTGTTTCCACTTACAGCTGTCTTGTTAGGGCCCTGTTAACTGCCAGTCAGTCAGGTGCAACAGCTCATTAAGCCCTGTGAGCTCTCTCTTTTAACTGCAGACTGCATGTTCAGACTTGTACATGTATGGAAGAGAGGCCCTCTTACCATGCTCCTATGTCCAGAATGAGATCTCAGCTGGAATCTTTAAAAAAAGGTGACCAGGACAAAATCCCTCTGTGAGGTTCCCATTAAACACAACCTCCACTCAAACTACTATCACAGCTTTTTGTTAGAATCTGCTTTATACAAAACGAGTTGTCACTTAGAGCAAGCAGACCGAGCACACTGGATTAAGCCAGATATTTTGATCGGAGTTTTTTTTTAGGGGAAATAACCCATTCCGGTTATTTTCACATCTGAACATGCGCGGGCTCGAAAGCTGCAGCATAACTTCTGCTCCTCACATATAGATGCTAAGTCTTGTTTCTTTCTCCTCTCATCATATTTGTTTAAACAGTGTTAAAAGGTCACATGAAAAATGCATGAATGTGGTGAGGATCTTACCACTTGTGTGCAGGAAGAAGTCAGTGTACAGTCCGTCTCTGTCAAAGATGAATAGAATACCTAAGGATGATAACAAAAGGCAAGAAAATATCCGGTTAACGGGGAAACTAATCAAGCTGTTATGGTCTCCCATTGAGCATCTCAGATAAACCTCACTGACTTCAGTTTTATTGTATTCTTTCGAACTTGCGTGAAGGCTTCTGCACCACCTTAAGAGGAGAACTGAATGTACTCTACGTCTTTAGCAGAAGTTGTACTCTAAAGGTTAGAGTGAGTGAAAGAGCTGGGGCCATGTTAAACATGGTGGTATAGAATTAAACCTACGGTGGTGTTTGGTTTGCATGTGTGAAATGGGATTTACCTGGTTTGACTGTTTGTAGTCGTCTAAATCTGATGCTCTGGATGTCCATCAGTGGAAAAAGTTGTTGACCGCTGGCTCATTTCGGGCGTCTCGCAGTTTAAAATCAGTTTTACTGCAGGAAGCGGAGCAGAGAAGCCACGGCGAAAAGGTAGAAAGAGCGCTTCAGCCCCACTTAGACAAGTCAGCAACGTGGCACTTACCTGCAGTGTTGTGCTGAGTTGTGGGTGTTTTCATTAATGATTTGAATGCTGTGCAATAATCAGAAACCTTCCTTTTATTTGCCTCTCTCTGTTCCACTCCTGCATGTCCTGATCCTTTTCCAGCTCACCGTACCACTGCAGCATTGACAGTGGCTGGATTTTCATTTTAATTTTTATTAAGAAGCTGTGAATAGAAGTAAACAGAGAGAAAAAAAAATCCCCAAAAACATGGTTTGCTCCCTTGAACTGTTTTTCAAAGAAGACTCCAAGCACGTGCGTTGGAGTGGCAACACTTTTTAATAATTACACCTCTCTCCATTTCTGTTTCTTTTCAGAGGTTTGTGTCTGGTTAGGGCATCCACCACATTGCCCTTACCTCTGGGTAAGATGGGCTGTGAGTAATATGACCTATACCACCTCCAGTGAGGGAAACAAGCCTGAGCCACACTCGTTTTTTTTGTTTCTTTTCAAATTATGGTCTCAGCAAGACAACAGAGAGAGAAAATGATAAATAAGATCAAGGGAGTGCATATTCAAACTGGGCAAAGTTGCTGCAGTCAAAGCTTTAGGGGAAATTTAGGTCTCCTGATCTATAGTCATGAACTCTGGGTAAAAGGAAGATAATATCAGCTGAAATGAATTTCTCCACATGTCCTGGTGTGGAAAAAAGGATGAGATTATGTGTAATGAAATGCGACTTTAAGCTGAGAAAATAAAAATAAATAAATGAATGTCATTCGTTCCCACGCACATGAAACTGTTTTATTTTTTTCATTATATCTTTTTACGGTTGGTTTTATTCGAGGTTTCCCCCCATTGTCTCTGGAGGGGAATACTGTCAGAGAACTTAATCACAATGAAGAAGTTACCACACTCTACAGTCTCAATGTTTACTGTACACCCTGACAAGTACATGATCTAGATTTATTTGGTGAATTAGCAGTCAAATGCCGTTTAAACTTTTTTTCCCTTTCTTTTCTGATGCTTTCTCCAGCGGGCGCGTAAAGCCGTTGCTCGGCCGGTTCAGCGAACTTGAATCCCTGCTGTCTGACATGAATATGAAGCCAGGCAGCGTTGATGCTGTCCTGTTGGATGCTGGCTGTTCCTCCATGCAGATGGATCAAGCAGAGCGAGGCTTCGCCCTCAGCAAGGATGGACCCTTGGATATGAGGATGGATAGAGACAGGTAAAAGGAATGCTACATCCACCTGCTACATTTCTGACCATCAGTGACTTCCTCTGTGACATGAGCCCTGTGGGATCCTCATCCCAATATAGCCCTTTAGTGTGAGTCTTCAAACCAATGAGCTGGATGTTTAAGGTAATGCAGCAATAAACAAAGTCATAGACCGATTATTGTTTCCAAGCACCATGATCTGAAATCTCAATTGGAGCAGACGTTAATTCTTATTATCGCTGTAAATCACATGTGCATAACAGCAATAGATAAACGAGGGGTCCAAGTATTTACAAGATAAACTGTCAGTAAAACAAAAGCAGGATGTTATTTACGTTCCCATATGGACATAAATAAGAGGAATAAAGGAAGACGTGTGGCCCAGTTCAGTAGAGAAGGCGGCAGTAAATCACAGAAAAGCCAGTTATCAAATAAAAAGAAAACGGGGTGTTAAACATAGAGGAATGAGGGGGAGCAAGAGCCCACGTTTTGCTCTAATAGTTTTTATCATAGTCGGGGGAGCTGAAACTGTCCGTAATTGTAATTGCATTGCATTTTCCAGGAATTTGTCTGGAATGAGACAAACCCCAATTAGCACGTGCTGCAAGTATAGGTGAAGGTTTGCAAAAGATGGAGGCACTACAGATTTTAAACACTTCTCATGCTGCTTTTTTAACTTTCGGAGGATGCTTCTTTTTTTCATTTTCGTGACATGTCACATAGGAATGGCATAACACCCCAAACACGCCAGCCCTGCAGGTTTTCCTTCTGGAGCTTTTCCCGTCAGAAGGTGTTTGCTGTTCTCGTTTCCTGTCCTGCACGCTTCTTTCCATTTGCTCGCCAAGATTGCGGATGTGAACAAAGATACCGCGCGAGCTTTTGATATAACACAAAAGAAGTAATGTCATTATGGGCAGACCGGGAGCTCATAATCTGCCATTCTGAACATAATCCAAACAAAACACAGCAATCAGTGCAGCATCCTTTTGCATCATATCCTGCCTCCCGCGGCATCGTCCAAAGTATTTCCCGTAGTGAGAATGCTTCTCAGATGGAGAAACCCCTTCAGGGAAGTCGATGGCTGAATGGGAAACTGCTGAGAAAGTCCAAACCTAATTCTGTGCACATTTACCAGATATTCTCTGTTATTCACGTGTGAAAATGGCATAATAGGGTGGCTAAAACCAAGGTCCACATTTGGTGTCCCATCTCCGGTCGACATTGCATCTTGTTTTTCTTTCACCCATGAAGTGTATCTCACCACAAATTGAATCATAAGCATATTTTCTGAAGGGTTTTCCCCCCTGATGGTTCTGTTGGATGTTAAAAAACAAAACAATTCACAGATCATGTAAAAGGTATTACTGCTGAACTGTTACTGTGCAATACAAAAGGTGTTTTTTTTTTTCTAAATCAATAATCAAGCCTAATGTGTGTAGAACAGTGTGTCGTATTGTAGTGCTTCTTGAACACTTTCAAATATATATCTGATTTATTTTCCGGCGTCAGCGAAATCCGCAAAGCAACCAGACAATATAACCTCATTAAAATCTGTTGCACAAGCTGCACTTTTCCTTTTCCTCGCCTCACACTCATTCTATTTGGAACTGTCAACCATGTAGGTCTGCAGCTGTATCTCAGCGTTGTCAGGATTTGCCACTGTCAGCAAGGACATGACGTCAAGCGGCTTAATTGGGCTTCTCTTTGTGCGTAGGTACCCCGACATGCCCTGCGCTGCTGACGTGGTGAATACCTTAGATCAACAGGCTCTCGCATCCATCCTCACCGCATATGGGGAGGAAAGACACGCCAGGAAAATAGCTTCAGCCATTGTGGAGGCACGCCGCGTTAGCCCCATCACCCGGACGCGGCAGCTGGCCAGTGTGGTCGCAGGTAGCTACACTCTCCACTGATTAATTCCCCACGGCATTCTGTAGGCTGCGAGGGGGGAAATAAAACACGAGTGGAGTTATTAAGGCTGTCTCCCAGTGGGACACGAGTCCCAGAAAATTACGCTGACTGTGATCTCAGTCATCATCCTCTCTCCCTGCCTCAGTTTTCGGGGCTTTTATTCCACACCTTCCTGTCAGAGATAGGGGAGTTGGAGGTGGCTGGAACAGAATGTGGTTAATGCCCAGGAACAAAAAAAGTGTCTCACATGCTGCAGCCTGTCTATCTCTCCACATTCTGCTTTTTATTTTTTTATTTTTTGGTCCCCCGCCGCCCCCACCCGACCCTCTCTTTCCCCCCCCTCGATTCTTCGCCGGCAAATAAAGACGTACACCTGACACGGACGCAAACACCCACACCCAATCACAACAACGACATGCTCGAGCAGCAGGGGTTAGTTATTTGTCGATTGTTTTTTTTCTTTTCGTTTTGTTTTTTTAGCCACACGACTCTAGATTTGAGATGCAAGATGTCGTTGCAACAGTTATTGAACAGAGCAGGGACTGCGTCAGCGTCACCCCGGGAGAACAGGTGTGAGTAAGAGCAGCTGCCTGATCTCCTTTGAAGAGAAAGCCGAGTTAACACCAGTGTTTATTCGCCATAATCCCAGAGGTCTCGATTTAAGAAAGTTCCAGGGGGAGCTCTATGACCAAATGTGACAGTGACGCGTTCGGGAAAACAGTCACATCACTAATAATGAAGGCTGCATGTGTTGTCGAATTCTGAAAGGGTTTCATTTATTCCACTGATTACAGGTGATATTTTTGAGAAACTGCAGATCTCCGTGAATTCATTCAATCATATTTCTGATTTTTCAGAGTTTGTTGTGAGATTCATTTAGTTGTACACTTAAAACAAATTCAGCTTCCAGTCCATATCCGAATCGTTTAATGTGAATTAACAGGCCTTTGTAGGTGATGTGTAATGACTGTGTAATGAGGAACCATGTTGACATTAGCTGGGTTTCTATTGCTAAGCTTTGTTTACCTAAGAAAAAAAAATCTATTGTTAAGAATAGATGAGTGAAAATGGTCAAAAATGAAAAAACAAAACAAAACTCACACTGAAATGATGGGACTCGCCAGCTGTTCCAAGTGCGAGCCGGCAAACAGTAAGTAAATAATGTAAACAGACACATGAAAATGAATAAAGACAGAAGACGACTTTCTCAAATACAAAGAGTAAAGAATTCTTGTGTTCTTTTTTGTACCTTTTCAATTTTATGGCTGGATCTGAGTTCAGATTGGGAATGCATATACGTTTAATCAGTAATATGCAGATTGGGAATTTTCACCGTTATCAGTGGCTCCCTCTTTATGCCAAATGAACTTATTTACAGCAACCCAAGACATCAGTTTAAATTAAACCTGAAGTGAAGAACCCCACAAGGTATGATTAAGATTGGGTCTGATAAGAATGAAGCTTTGACAGGGAGATTCTGATGACTGAAGCAGATGTATCATGAAGATCTTTAATCAGAAATCAAAAGCATTCAGTCTGATGGCTGCATTTGTTTCTTCGTTGCCATTATGAACTGTCTCTGACTTAGTCAGAGCAGTTTTCCCTGCAAAGGTCACGTTTCAATTTGCGCTGTCCCTTCTGAGAATAATGTTAATGTAGCAACCACCAACATGGACAGCGAGTGCAGACTAAACCCTGATCTGACCAGTGCCGATGGCACCAGGTCCGGCATGATTTATCCCTGATCTTTAAGCAAAGTCAAACGTTTTTGGACTCAATAACCCACCCACATCTATGTCTGCTGAGGAGGTTTGTCCAAACAGGGAACTAGTGCTGTTCATGTTACATTTTCCATGGCTTCCAAAGCCTTTGTGTATCCTCAGTGACGTCACCTCTTGTCTCAGGTTGAGATTGAGTTGACTGGAAAGGTTGTGTGGCTGTTAACCCCACGCTGTAAACAGTGTCCAGGAAGTGCTTATTGATCCAGGATGTAACCATAGAACACAATTTGTGTTAACTCATTAAGAGGGGATGGCTCTTAAGTTTGTGCACGATGTCATTTAGGCAAAGAGCAAGTTTAAAAAAAAACAACAAAAGGCCTTTTTCTGTCAAGTCTGATGGGATGCTTCTATGTTTATGGGACAGCGTTGTCCTGCTGACACATGACCAATTCTTGTTCTTTTAAAGATAAAAAGATTAGCATATTTCATTTTACAAAAAAGCCAAAATGTTTAAGCTCTCAGATGTTTGATTTATTACTTGTTTCATTTATATCAGAGAAATTTAATATTTTTGTAATGCCCATTCTATTTACTTCATTTATAACTTTTAATAGCTAGAAATTAAACGATATTCTTTATAAGAAAAACTAACTGACCTCTACTTCAATGTAACTTGTTTGTGGGAGCCTGTTAAACCAGCTGCATAGAGGAAGGATGCAAACCCTAACTGATAACTGCCCCACACACCTAACTGATCAACTGACCTGGAAAAGTTACCATGTGATCCAGGTTCCAGCAGAACCCATTTCAAATGAACGCGGATACATTACACCAAGGGCAGCTTATGCTTCGACAATCATTTAGAAACATTTGTGGTGATCCCACGTCATAAATCTGTGTTCTCACGCTCGGTTTTGTTGGTAGTTTTCAGTATTATCTTATATTGTGCAACACAAAACACAAAACCAACCTCATCTTATAGCTTGTTGTTGCATGTTTTAGTTTATGCCTTTTCTGGAGTGCTACAAACATGAGATATAGCCCCCTCAAAGCCATGTGGTTTCCTTATTTATTTTTTGTGGATCTGTCATACAGTCTCAGTGTTGTGGTTCACTCTTATCTACTTTATTTCCCCTTTATGTACACAGCCTAATCTCCTCTTTTCTCTGCAGATCTGCCTGTAGGACCTTTGAAAGATGAATTAGAGACAGAGAGCACATGGCTCGGTGAGGCCAGATCAGGGCTGGTCCTTGCTGTGCGGGTTTTGTATTGATTGCAGTGTGAGTCACACCTTGGGCTGTTTAGTGCAGGAGGAGAGAAATGCCACATCACTCACTTCTCTATTTATTGCAGTTTCTCTTTGGCTCTCTGAAAGTGCGTAATTGTTCTTTTGTTGTTTGTGTTTAGCGGCTAAATACGTCTGCCGAACCCCCTAACTGAAATAAAAAGCGCCCAAATTTTATCTAAAACCCCCACTTATCATTGTCTTTGTAACCTAATTTGGAAACGTTTTGCACAATCCTGGAAGTACAGCTTTCCTGATCTCTGCATGTGTGTTAAAGTCTTGAAATCCTGCTCTGTGTTGCAGACACAGTTTGTTAGAGGATTGCTGAAAGAGTTGGAGGCCACTACATTTTCATTTGTTTTGTTTTTTTCCCCTGAATTTTCCTCCTCCAGTCTCCCCCAAGGCCATCCAAGACTGAGAGAGGTTCAGATCGGCACAATGCACACAGGATGTTCTTAGTGATATTGTCAGCGCGGCCCCTAACGATTTTTATACAGATTTAACTTGAATTTGACAGTGACACGTAATTAGTGACACATAAGCCACAACAACACCTTCTCCACCCTCCATCTGCTCCACACAGCGCCTCCGATGGACCTGCCGCTCAGTCCAACTGCAGCTCGCTCCTCAACTCAACTGATATTGTGTCTTATAGAAAATATAAATTGGTTGGGGTTTTTTTTCCCCCTCACAATTTACTGCAGAACTATCCTCGCATTAAAACGAAAATCAGACCACGATGTATTTCAGTCAACCAGAAAGCGGTGAGCGTGGAAGTAGCGAAACACAGCTGGATTTCTTTGATTCTTAAATATCGAATTCTCCCGGCAGACGGAAATACTGAGGTTTTCTGACACCCGGCTTCCACATCAGCAAGTCCCAAAACGCCTGATCGGGTTTCGACGTACAAAGCTAAAAAGCAGTTTAGGATCTAGACCCAAATATCTCTACAAAGATGCTCAAGAGAGGGTTTTTCACTGGGGAATTTTTCATTTGTAATCCTACACTCGACCATTCCCAGATAAAACTGCACACACTGATTAGCTAAAACATTATGAAAGGCAAGCGCTGAGGGCATGGCTGGTCTGCATGAATGTTTAGGTAGATAGAAAGCGTCAAAACAGCGTCCATATTGATGCCAGGGTGCCGTTTTCCGAACAATGCCCTGGAACGCATCCTCCCCTTAAAGTGACGCCACTTTGGGTTTAGTCAGCCTGAATGAGTGCGTGCAGGAGGGCTGAATCAGTGTGGCCTTGAGATGACGGCTTCAGGAAGAGGGACAGCAGGAAAATGATTGGTTTAGGAGGCCACGGTAAGCTTTGATTTGTTCCACAAGCGGAAAGCTCCGTCCTCCTGCATGAATCTTCCCACCCGAATACTTTTTCCTCATCCCGCGTGCCGTGTTCAACCTTTTCGTATTCAGAGACTAAATGCAGTGCACTGCTCTCACGCAGTTTTGACCAGAACCAATCGCTTCCGTTTCCTGTTTCCAGGAGCCTTTCCCGCAGCCGTCCTCTACGCACGGAAAGACCGGCTCCACCGACCCGCGCACGTGGCCACCAAGACCTTCCAAGCTCTGCGCATCGTGGTGAACGATGAGCTGAACGAGCTGCACGCAGGCCTGCGGGCCGCCCGGGACGCCCTGAAGGCCGGAGGGCGCCTCTGCGTGATCACTTTCCATTCGTTAGAGGACCGACTGGTCAAGCGCTTCCTGCAGGGAGACGACTTGTCTAATCTGGATCAGTACCACTTCAGCCCGAGGAAGCAAGGGAGTAAAAAGGAAAAGCCGTCCGCCGAGGAAAAGGACGCGAAAAGAGCCCACTGGCTTCCGCTGAAAAGAAAAGTGATCACCCCGGAAAAAGACGCTGTCAGAGACAATCCTCGAGGACGCTCCTCCAAACTCAGAGCGGCTCAGCGACTTTAATCATGGCAGACTGAAATAAAAAGACTGTTTTGTTCTACCAAAAACTTCCTTTTATACGATGAACACATAGAATTATGGTCTAATTTAAAACCGTCTGAGTTAAACCAGAGAGGATTATCCTCCCGGGTGCTGAACCTAGTGCCTCCACCCGGTCGGCCAGGGCGGTGCACCGTGATGCTGCTCCGCACAACAGAGAATAAACCCTCAGCTCATTTCCAGCTACTGTACCTTTCATCAGCACATGGATGAATGCCAGACAAACACAGCATGTCACAAATATGGCAGCATCGGTCCAAAAACCGGGGGCATAACTTCTGAAAAGTTCTCTTTCCGAACTTTTTCAGCCTCTCTGCAAATGTTGCCAGTGGTTGGCATCGTGAGGTAAATCTGAATTCACACTCATAAATGCAGTGACATTGATAAGTGTGCATCTGAGAGCGTTTTTGACTTGGCTACATGTTGAGAAATGACTTTTTTGCTCCGACTGACAACAGCGATTCCTCCCAGGCGTTTTGTTGTTGATAAGCTCATCCGTGCATTTATTCTTTTTGGCAATTAAATAAAACTGCTGACGTGACCACTCCTAAAGTTTTCTGCTGTCTCTCCAATGGGTCTGATTTGTAATTTCCAGCTGAACAATGTTCTCTTTCATCTGCATCACTGCCTCTTTGTACCCATATTGACAAGTCATGGAAACGGAACTCAGAAAACAACAACAAGAGTTCTATAGTTGCAGATTCAGACCTTTTTTTAAAGGAAAAAAAAGTTGTTGCAGGCTCTATTTGAGTCATCTCTGTTTGCATCTTAGTGTGTGGAAGAGAGAAATTCAGAAAATGTTAAAGCCCTGCTTTATTTAAACATCTGGAGTTCGCCCTAAGTTACGACACGTCAATAATCTCCTAATATGATATAATATATATATATATATATATATAATATAATATATCAAATCCACTTAGATATCCATTCAACAACAGGGAAATCATTTCACCTAAGGAGTGAAAATGAAAAACTTTTACATATATATATATATATATGTGTGTGTGTGTGTGTGTGTGTGTATTTATAGTAAACTATAGTAAGCTCTGTTTGACAGCGTTATAAGTGTTGCTGTTCAGTAGCTCGACTTATGGCAAAAAAAAAAAAAAAACCTTTTCTCATTGACGTCTGTATTTTCCCTGAACCCCCCTTGATGAGTAGCTCTAGTGCAACCTCTACTGCACCATATGACTCAGTAATGCCACTAAATACTGAATGACGCAAGCGTCAGAAGTGGTGCTGAATGAGCGGGGTGGTTGTTCTTGAGCATTCTCTCACCTTCCACTGTAAGCAGATGAGGTGTTTTGATCTTTACTATTTGACTTTGACTAATTGTAATTGCTCCATCAAGATTATTAACACTTTTTTTCCCTTTTCTTTCTCAGTTTAGTGCTCTCTTATTATACCCTCCTCGTTACCTTGGAAACTAAGTGGCGCAAGTAACACTGAAGTGGATCTAAAATTATATGGTGTTTTAATCTAATTAGAAAGGATGCCGCGTTGTGGGTTTGTGCGTCCGTGGATGTCAAAACTTCTGAATTTGCCAGGACATTTGATTTTTGCCTGCTTTTCGTTTCGGCCACAGACGGCTCCCTGAATCACACCGCGCGCCGCGTATCAGGAGGTGAACATGTGCAGGAAAGTGTTTCTCACGACTTTCGTGCCTGACGGTGTCCACATAAGACACAAAATAAGGAATCACGGGGGAGGTGTGCTCTCATAAAAGTCATCATAATCCTCAAATAATTGCTATCTTCTGAGATACCCTCGTCCGTCTCAAACAGCATGGAGTCGCATCTGTGCGTTTTAATTGCGAGCTTTTTCTGACTCTCAGCTGTGCGTTTACAGTTTAAGAGAGCGTCGTACTCATCACACGTTCTCCACCGGCAGCTCCAGTGAGATCAGGCTGATGCCTTAATTACAGACTTCACAGAAAGGTCTCATATCAGGATGATCAAAACATTAAGAGAAATATCTGGCGGTGTGGAGTTTGACAGAAATGAGTCTGAAGGACATCTGCAGCCCGCCCCTGAGCTCTGCGTGAGGCAAACAGCTCGTCATCACACAGCTGAAAAAATGTAAGGAATAAAGACAAAACACACTACCGCATCGCTTTTGATCTTTTCCTACCAGGAGAAGGACCGGGCTGAATTGCAGAGCTCTTTTGCACTTTTTAAATGGCAGAATTGTAGAAAAAGCCCCTTCAAATAATTTCCACTCATTTAATCTGTTAGGAAGCGATTGTACTTGTTATTCCCTTCAATATTTACAATCTTGTTTCGAACACTGTGCTGGAACACTGTGTACAGTGTAAGCATGACATGTTCAATTAGTTGTTCGAAGAAATCAAATGTTAAATGTGGGACTATTTGCCATTTGAAAAAAAAAGTTTTTGTTATCTATGCTAACAACGTGATTGATCAAATTTTCAGAAAGGCAGCAAATGAGTTTGATGAATTGTGTTGTGCTGACTAAAGTAACACAAGTTTGTGCTGGACCGTCTCTGAGCTGATGGGAGCGGGTTGGAGTGGTTAAAAAAAGGTAAAAAGTCACACACTACTCAGAATGGGCTCCGAAACATTCTCCTTTGTTTGTTGATTTAGCACCAATTTACAGCAAGTCCTTAGAGGGCATTTTAATGGTAAACCAGTTAAGCGTGCGTAGAATCAGATAAAGCCAAATTCAATCCAATTATCCTCCATTTTCTCGTAATTATACCTCTAATTATTCTTGTGGAAAAGAGAAAAGAAAGCCTACATAAGACATGTTAAATATTAAAAAGAAGCTAAGGATTGCATAATCTCCAGCGCATCAACAAATCGAATAGAAATCCAAATATCTGTAAAAATCACAAGGATAAGAGAAATCATCAGGCTATCACTGGGTTCATTTAGTTAAAGCCTAAGGAAATTCTTCAGCAGGCCCAAAGAATTTGCAGTACTTTTTAAAGGACTACTTTGGATCTTACTGGCACGAGAGAAAGTGGAGTTTTTTTTAATACCCCAGGACTCATTATTTTGCCCACTTCTATTCTCTGTTTACAGCTCTTGGCTAACTTATAAAGACAATTGTGTATCTCATAATTTTTTTTACACTGATGACACTCAGCCAATAAAATCTATCTGTTAATCTTAGAGGCCTTTAAAAAAAAAAAAAAGATTATTTCAATTCCATGAATAATAAATCAGCAGATATTCAGCTTTCACTCCTCCAAAGTCTTCAGATTATCTTTCATGAGAATATATATCCGAGTTTCTGTGATTGGCTTTTGTTTATCAACTATGTTCAAATTGTTGTTTAAATGTTCTTTCTTAAACATCTTCTGTTGGCCACATACGGTGACAAAACATAATACCACCCCCGAGACAATGTGAACAGGGTTTAGAGCTGAGCTTCATGCCATCCGAAAGCTATGTTTGATACACTCAGCTCAGGTGTGACTAACAGAAAGAAATGACTCTGCATCAGAGGATCAGATCAGAGGTCACTTTCTAAAGAAAAACCCACAGATGAGGCATATCTGCTACCAGAGGAGCACAAAATCAAGATGACACAATTAAAGCAAGAACTGCACTTTAGGAGCAATTAACAAACCACGGAAGAGCTTGTATGGGAAGCTTCAGCTACTCCACCCAAGACCCAGTCTCTGGATGCAAGATCCCAATTGCTTATAATCCATCTTAGAAGTAACAATGCTGAGTTTCAAATGACAAGCAATTGGATTCTGCTTTTATTTACAATTTATTATTTATTTACAGGGAATGTGACCTGTTTTTGTATTCAGTAACAGTATTGTCCATCCATCCATCAATCCATCAATCCATCCATTTTCGTAACCGCTTATTCCCTAATGGAGTTAGTAATATACTAACTATGAGACTAGGAGAAAAATAATTAAATTTATAGAATAGACTTTTGTTGAAACACTTTTACCTCTAATACTTTCAGGTTTTAAGAATATTAGGATTAATAATAGTATTTCTAATCGTCTTTCAGACCATGGAAAATATCTTTGTGGAATTCCCCTTCAAATTTGTGTCTTGTTTTAATGAAGTTTGACAGCAGACAAATGCCGTCTTTCAGATGATGTTCAGTTTTTCTGTGAATTCTCTTTTTCAACAATTGCCAATAGAAAAACTCTGAAGAATCAGTTCTTTTTGCTTTATGCAGAAGACGCTGACTGAAGAATGGACGGTTGTCTATGACTGTTAAATTCTGGCTCACCATGGGAACGGTACGGTTCGGAAGCCTCGAAACACACGATAGGTTGATGCTGTTGTCAGGGACTTGGGTTATTCCATGAATCGATTGCCCTGTACAAAACCAACATAGGCTTTCATATTGTTTCATTTCTATCATTCTAATTGTTGCAAGTGGATCTAAATTCATGAAGCTTTTGTGTTGTGGTTATGTGGCAACGGGTTTAAGGTGGTCAGTACACATCTGCAAATGAGAGTGGAAAAATTTGTATTATGATATTTAAACATTTTCCAGACCTTAAAAATACCGTAAAACATTTTTTTTGCTTGTTGATGTCCTGCAAAGTTACAAAAACTTAACTTCTGAGGGGTTTTGTCATCACAGTTTCCATAAAAAATCCTCCTCTTTCATCAAGGATTTTCTTAGCGAAATGCCCACCAGTTTGACGCGCCTCGAGCGAGGACTGACAAGCTGCCAAGCATTCCACCGTTTCTCAAACCAATCAGCTGACTAATCACAGCAGATTCGGCCACCAGAGACGAGTCAGAAACGTTTCTGACAGGAAGAGAAAAAGAGGAACTGCTCATATGAAAGTGGGTGAGAACGGGCACCTATATTTAACACAAAATCTGTGCATTTAATCCAGACTCAACATAAACCGGAGGCCATCACGCACACCGGCTCATCCGGAGGAGCCCAAAATTCAGCCCTGCTTGGAGATAATCAGAAGGGAGACGCAGATGTACAGATGGATGATGGTATGCTTGCTGTTTTCAGAAACGGCGCTCAGAAGCCTGTTAGACTATCTTGAGCCAGAAGATCAGAATGACCTGTTTGTTTCTCTCCTTTTTATGCGAGAGTGTGTTTTAGGTCTCAAGGTGTTGAGGAGGTGTACCTCAGCCCAAATGCACGTTATTTATAGCACCCACTATCACTATTTATAGGACTATCTGGTGAAAACCGATGAAAAACAAGATCAGAAAAATGAGTCATTCATGCTGAACATGCTCTGTGAAACTGTCCACTTTCTTTTATGGAAAATTACCTTTGTATTCCCACCTCATTTCATGGTCGCGCTGTCACAAAAACGAGAGCATAGATGCTGAATTATTCTTTTCTGTATATGTATTACTTGTACATTTGTTATCTTAAGATTGTTGCAATTAGAGAGGAGTGGAGTTGTCCAAAATGTTTGTGGATGGATGAAAAATCTACATGTAAAAGAAAAATATGTGTGATAGCTGTGATTGGAATTAATTGGTTTGCCACTAATCGCTCAAATATCTGTTGTACAAATAGATGGTAAGCGAGACAACCTAGAGGAAACCTGCTATCGAAATGAAAGCTGAGTATGAATCAGTAGTTACAATAAAATGTTAGTCATGGCAGAACAAAGAATGAGTACGGGATTCGGAAGAGTAGGTTGGGCCATGTGCTAACCCTCAGAGTAGTCAATGAAGAGCTATTTTCTAATAATAAGTCAGCAGTTTGATCTGAGCAGATTCTAAATGCCCCAGAGCCCGCTGCTCACTTGTTTAAAAGACCAAACAAAGCCCTCACAGACTCCGGTTCAGGTCTTTTAAAGGTATTTTAACAGACGCATGACAATTTTCAAAAGTTTACTCACGTAAAAAGTTGCAAGACACGGATGTTTGAATTCAATCAGTCACAAACAAACGCAAAAGTGCAGACCGAAAGCAAAAAATGGTATCTGCCATATTCTGAAATTTCATGCAGATACCGTCAAATAAACAACTTACAAAAGAACCCCATAATATCTTCTTCTTTTACAGCTTAAACTGGACAACAGCAAAGGGAAAATAGATTAGCCCGGTTGCTGAAAACGCATTAATGTATTTAGCAGACGCTTTCATCCAAAGAGATTACAAAGATTCTGATACATTTAGGCAACATGGGGTTCAGTGCCTTGCTCAAAGACACTTCCACATCTCAAACCACCAACCTTTCCACTGAGAAGGGCCTGCTCTTTCGCCTGAGCTGCAGCTGAGACGATCTGTGATGTAATACCATGATGATGCATTACGGAGCAAACAATTTAACATTATGTCTTATGACTAAATTAACGTGGGTGTCACTAAAATATAAAAGGATTTTAAAGGTTAGAAAAGAAAAGTCATGCAGAGGCAAAATTACGAGACAAAAAGAAAGATTGAAAGAAAGAAAGACAGAAAAAAGAAAGAAAGGAAGGATCACAATTTGATATAAACAAAAAAGTCTCCTAAGCCAAAAGATGAGACAGTGTTTCAGCATCCCCCTCCCCCCCAAAAATGTATGACTATGCACTACCTCTGGATATTCATCCTCCCCTGACTGGAGCTTTTTGTTGTTTCTGTCTGAGAGAAGTGAGCCAGGCGCTGTGACCATTAACTCTCACTGTGAGGGGAGAGACATGCGTCAGCCGGTGGCTCCCCCTCTGACAGACGGCAGAATGTATGAGTTTCACAGCATTACAGAACAGAAAAGCTCACTCTGTCCACCTTCTCACTCCCTCCTTCCCTCTCTGGCTCCCTGCCCATCGCTGCCATTCCGCCTGCTATATAAAGAAGTCGCTCTTCAAAACGCGCGGGTCGCAGACATTTGAATCATTTTCGTGATTGATGCCGGGCCCGCCGCTCCCGTGGGAAACAAAAAAAAGGCGGCCATGTTGGAAGATGGCGCTGGTTCAAAAAGCGGCTCGTCTAACGCTCCGCTGGCTTTAAAATCAGAGAATTTGTTCAAGAGATTGAATTCCAATAAAGAGTTTAATGGTGAACTTTATTGGAGCTTACCATAGTGATGACTGCTTCCTGCTGATGTTTCACCCACTGGGGCACCACTTGCCCTGTCAGGTGTTGTGCAGCTGATGAAGAGATGCAATCAGTTTTCGGTCAATCCATACATCAGCCAGATTTTGCACCAGAATATTTATCTCTGGTTACATAACAGGCCACGCCTCGGTCATCTCGTGCAGAGCAATGAAGATAACATTAGAATATCTTTTCTTTAATGTAGCTGTTGTAGAAAAAAGCTCTTTTTTTGCTTTCTACTGTACAGATTTGCAGCACTATGAGCTTTGATCCTTTGGTGTGAGACACTAAAAAGACAATCCCCGACATCTGTCAGAACATGCACAAACAAATATAATGTATATGACCTTTACACACACTCTCCAGTGAATAGAAAATGATTTGTTACTTCTTTACTATTTTTCCCATGTGGGTTAAATAAAAGAAAAAAAAGGATAATAATAATAATAATAATAATAATAATAATAATAATAATAATAATAATAAAAATAATAGGAAAAAACAAACAACCCCCCCCCCCCCCCCCCCCGAAAAAATAAAAGATGAAGCCTAGAAACCAGGGGCAGTCTGTAATCAACACCAATGAGGTGATATATTGGATGCTGGCAGCAGAATAAAATCACCCCACTCCAAGTAGGTGTACAGTATATGACTAAATCTTTCCAACCACCCCCCCACTTGCTGCCATTATCCCACCGTGGGGAAAATTGCCTGTCTGAGTACAAGCCTGCAATATTCCCAGCAGTCGTCCATTTGACTCTTGGAGAGGCTCGACTCTCCACAACAACAGTAAAACGGAGGTCACACACTGAACAGTCACCCTGGGGTTGAAATGATAGAGCAAGTGCAAGTGTAAATTACTCAATAACACAGGACAGCCTCACTCAGCCCTTCAGTGGGTACCTTCCCTTTTTTCACGGCCATCGGTGCAAGCCCTGTTGGCTGGAGGAAACGGCTGTGACAGGGTAAGCCTTGTTATTCAACCTACATCCCAGATTTACCCATTGTGGCGTTTTGGTCATTTTCTGTCCCAGTGATCATAACCAGTGAGCACCAGCTGGGATTTCACCGTCAATTTCGAAAGGGGAAAAAAAAGGCACACACTCTGAATGTTCCAGTTCCTCTTTTGCCTTGTTTTCAACCAGGAAAAAATAAAAAAACAACAAAAGAACTCTTGATAAAGGGAGAAAAACCTTTACACATCTTTCCAGAGATATTTGAACACACTCAATGTTTTTACCAAATGTTACTAATATGGACATTGAACATTATGTTCTATAGGAGCACTTAAGCAAAGCCACATGCGAAACCTATTTCCCACCCAGATGATCAGCATCACTCTGATCTGCATGTAGGGGGGGGTTGGCATGCTGGTGGGTGTCCCACAACAATGGAAAAATGGAAAAACCAAATGGAAAAATATAGATAAACAGGGCTTCCATTACCAGTTTGATGGCATTATCATGACTGAATATTTACCAGGAGCAACATCTTAAAAAACCCCCATTAAGGTTGGTTTGAGTTTACCAAATAAAGGCCTTCATTGTAATAAATCATGGACGAACAAATATGCCACAATGTTGACCACCCAGCGGGACTTGGAAGCGCTGTTTCACGACAGATTGATTGAGAGTTTGTTGAAGGACATTCAATAAAACCTTTTCCTATCCCCAAATGCTTCTGCAGCTCAATTGTCCCTCTCCCTAGTTTTTGGCTAAAAGCCACAGTAACGTCTTGTGAAGGGTCCAAAAACACTGGGATTGTTCTTGCACAGGAAAACAAACCAAACTACAGTTCATTTGAATCTGTTGAGCCACTTTGTGCCTCTGAACAGTCGGGGAGGGGGTGTTAATGTCTCCTCAACGCTGTTGTTAATTTTTCTTGAGAACAAGTGTCTTCTCAAAACAGATTTTTAAAAACAAAGCAAGGATACACAAGTATTCTGTAGCGCTTCACAGAACAGGGAAAGGTACGTTTTTCAAGTTCTTGATTGACTTCATGCTCTAATTTAAATCTAGATTGAAGGGTCGCTTTCAGATTGTAAATATTAAGCAAGAAAGTTGACTTCAGATGCGATAGAAGTATTTGGATAAAGTCTTCAGTATCCATGTATGCAGACATTATTTATGTGGCTGAACTGGTTGCGTTAGCATAAACCTTAATGTTTCACCAAGTCTTCAGATCTCCTGGTTAACCACCGTAACTTATCAACGCTCCACAAATATTTGTCCAATGTTCCATCGTTTTTAAGAACTCCAAATGATCTTCAGACTTTAGATTTAAAGTCTTAATTGTGCACCGTGTCAGTGCTGGTCATCCTGCAAATATGATCTTTACATTCCGAGCGTGTTGTCTCCTTTCACCTCTAGATCTGAGCAGGCTACACCACAGATGGGCCCGCTGAGCTGATGGTGGGTAGGTTTCATTTTCACACTGCCGCTATGTGCTGCTTCACTCTGACACTGACATAGCAAGTTCATTCATTTACCAATTATTTCTAGTGGGGGTTGGGGGGGGCACCAGAGCCTACCCTGGCTTGTCACTGGGTGAGACGCGGGGTGGGCCCCCAACAGGTCAGTCACATCACACGACCGCCTAATAACCGCACCGGTGTTTATGAAACGGCGGTTAATCTAACATTCGTGTTTTTTGCTCTGTGGGAAGAAGCCGGAGGATCCGGAGACAACCCACGCGTACACGGGGAGGACATGCAAACTCCACACACGAACCGCCGGCCGGGGTTCAGATCGGGAACCCCCTTGCTGTGAGGGGACGATGCTAACCACCACACCGGCGTGCAGCCCCCTCCTGTAAAGTGTGTAGGAGATTATTCATTTCATATGGCCAAGGAAACGGTGAAAACAGGCACTGGAGAGGAAGGGGAATGCCATGAGAAATACATGCCCAGTGGCACTTGCAGTCTTCATCTGGTGAGTCAGACTGGTGGGATGCGAATCCTGATGCAGTTTCCCAAAAGAAAGAAACACTTAGTGTTCAAGACTTGCTGTTTTGGGTATTCGGCCCACGCCAAAGACGTATAGAGCCAGAGAGCATGGGTCTGTTTGTGTGATTTCTGGTGTGAGGGCCATGTTGGCGACGTGGTAAGAACTGTAAAAATGTGTCAGAAACCATGTAGTTGCTGATTCTGGGCGTACGACACAGCTCTGGATGTGTGTGTGGCACGAGCCAGAGACCTGTTGGTGTCTGCTTTCCCGGTTTGTACAGACAATTGGGTTGAACTTGACTAATTAGATTATACTTAATCATACCGTGTAAATAAATCCTGGGGTTAAATGTTTGAGTCATCTAGTCTTTCCACCGGGTCATTTTGAAAAGTCGAATTGCAGTTGATTCACTTGTTGTTTTATAAAAACAATAGAAACGAACAATCATTTTAAGGCAAAGGAGATACATTGTGGTTACTCTAAATCCTCCCCAGCACCAAAGAACTGTGGACATCCTTTTTAACATTTTAGTCTTTTTTCCAGCGTATGCAGATCTTTACTTAAAATGTATATCTGCTCAAAGCACAAACATACTGGCTCCAGCAGCTTTTTTTCTCTGATGGCTAATGGTAGTTGGTATGGGTTTTTTTTTATAAATTGACCCGTCGTGTTGTCATTACAGGATGATTCTTCTCCAGGTGAAAAGTTTGATATGAGGATGGCACACATCAGAATTGTGATTGTTGAACTAACCCCAAAAATATAATTGAGGGAAACAAATAATCGAATGACACAAGTGATTTTATTATTGGGGAAGTTACTGTGCTCATATTAGGTCTCACTAATGGTATAAAACCGACAGCTGCAATTAGAAACGCACGTTTAAAGCCGCCAAAGCCCACAATTTGTGTGGCAAAGTTTGATGCACGACATATAAAGATCGGTGGCTCTTTGTGGACTCTGTGTTTTTCCCTTTATCTCCAAGAGTTTTTCAAATGTGTTTGTTTATGAACAAACAACAACAACCCCTAACACTCCTTCATGAGGCTCTCAAAGCTTCACTGAAAGCTAACATGACCAAAAGAGCACAAAGCTTATTTATCTGCAGGTATAAAATGAGCGTTTTACTCCAACAACAGTGGTTTGTGCTGAGCCGGGAAGGAAAACATGTAAGATTGTCTCACTTTGTTAAATCAATATGACACATTTATTTGCCAATGCCCTTAAAGTTATTGATATCACTGTGCTGGAATTGAACAGTTCTGTCCGTGTTTTTTCCCGCTTCGAGTAGCACTGAGGAGTCCGCGTTAACATTTTACTTAATCTGCTTCGAAAACGAGTGTTTGCGAATATACTTAAAAAGAGCACGGGGCTGACGGCATCTTTAAAGTGTTTCAAACAGAGCCGACATATTCTACCAGAATCGGTGAAAACATCGGAGCGAATGCTGTCGGTGATTGCTTTTCCAGCTGCCCCACCTAACTGCAGAAACAGCCTCGGTTCAGGGGACAATGTGTGTGCCAAGAAAAAAAAAGCCATCACATTTGACGGGTTTGTTATTGGGAAAGAAAAATTTGTCGGATGCTTCAGAACTGAAAAAAATAGAGCCAAACGTGTCGATAGCAAAATATATTCTTTAGTCTTTGCTTGACAATGATAGATAGATAGATAGATAGATAGATAGATAGATAGATAGATAGAT
>JABUIW010000020.1:5152292-5173957 GCA_013363375.1 Menidia beryllina
AGATAGATAGATAGATAGATAGATAGATAGATAGATAGATAGATAGAACGAACATGAAGTTAAATGCGCATTTTCAGAGACTCTCAGATGTGAGAAAGGCTCAAGTGTGGCTGCTGCACACAAAGAAGTTGAAGCAGAGAAATGCCACAGCGCGCACTGAGTGACGTCAACCAGGAGGCCCCGTGGGGATGAGGTGAGTCAGAGCCAGGGCCGCGGCCTCGCCAGCTCTCCGCAGCCATGAGCGCGTCATCACCAGTCTCACTGACACCCTCTCACATTTCTCTGCATCTGCTTCAATGTGCCTCTGCCTCCCTCCATCCCTCCGCCTCCTCAAGAGGATCTCTTCATATCCATGGCATACGCCAGTCCTAGCGCTTGCCTGTCTGTCTCTGTGTCTCTCCACACTTTGTTGTGGGTGCTCGCCGAGCACGAAATGTTTTATTTCTAATTATGGCCAAACCTTTTCTGTCTTTTTTAAAACATTTTTTTTTATTTTTTATAAATAGCCGAGGAGGGATGACGCTGAATAAAACAGGATGCGTGCAGGGGAAGGTCCACCGTTTCTCATCGAGTGAGGGGGGAAAGGAAAAAGTATGTGAAAGTGATTGCTGTGTATTGACCGCGCTCAGACAACAGCACAGTTTAGCGGTGGAAGCGCAGTGAGTCACACTTTTGCTCTGCACCGTTCGTTTCGACACAGAGAAACACAACAGACTAGCGGCTTCTAATGTCTCCCGGACCGAGCGCCGCTCGGGTTGAGAGAGCAGATGCATTAGCAGGGAAGTTTTATGTAGATGAGGGGCTCATTAATACAGGATATACTGCTAGTAATGGGTGAGTGTTGCGGTGTTTCACCCATCACGAGCCGATTCAGAATATTTTTGTCGAACTGCTTAGTCACTGAGCAGCCCATAAACCTTAACCTTAAGCCACCCCAGGGGTTTCCCAGCAGCCTTTTCCCAGACATCACTGGATGATAATTAAATGCGTAAAACATGTATAAATACAGATTTAAATAGAATTACTGAACTTTACTGTCACGGTTTCTTACACTCAGGGGTAAACTTTATAGTACTAATTATTTGAGTTTAAATGACCTCCTCCTGACATTAGAACTCCCTGACATAGTTGGCGAAGACTCCTCATCTAAGTGCTTTTTAAAGCTGTATTAGGACAGAACGGAGAGCACGTAATGCAAGTTTGCAATTAAATACCCTCGTTTTTAACGGCATGACGTTTCGTCCACATTTAACGTGGTTTTTTGTGTCAATATACTGCGTTAATGGCACTTTAAGGTTGTCAGACAAGGCTGCATTTCATGACAGGCCTGAAACAGCAACCTTAGTTATCTTCTGAATGAGGTTTTTCAAAAACATACACACCTAAAAACAGAGTTGGACTCATCAGGAAAACACATCAGGACAGAGAGTCGGTAATCTCTCCAAAAGTAAAGGCGGTCAGGTTGAAGAAAATGGACACAGAGTAATGATAATTATCAGCTGAGTGTTCGGAATGGGATTTATTGTCAACTGAGGCTCGAGATGAAGAAAAGCGAAAGTCCTTGGCCTTATTTAAAGGACCAGTTCACCCTGAAGTGCAGCACAGAAAGCGATGATGGCCTTGTTATGCAGTGTTTGCTTTGTTGTTTTAGATATTTTCATAAAAGAACCCCTCACACAGCCTCTCCGAGCACGTAGTTAGTTAATTAACTGCCTCTGCATTTTAAACATGCTTGGTAATATTCCACTAACAAATGGTACAAGCAACAACTTTGTCCTCATCCAAAACATTTTTGATGTGTTTATTTTGCATTTCAATGCAATTTGAACTTTTATCATGAAAACAGTTTTAAGATAAACTATGAGACTAGACTGGAGAATTTTTTAGTCAATATAGTTGGTCCACTTTCTTTTCCTACCTCACCCTGCTCGGGTTTGAGGTAGAGAGTCCAGAACAAACCCAAGGACAGAAAAAAGCGTCAACACGAAAGCCTGTGAAGTGGGACCGTCGTTCTGTTTCCACTTTTCTGCTGTGAGAGACATCCTTACATGAGAAGGAGCCAGTCATCTCTGAATTTGAAAACTATTACATAGAAGATATGGGGATAAATGTTTGTGATAAATGTTTCTGGTGAGACTGAACTGCGTTCTGATCCGGGAACCTTGCAGCTGTGAGTCAGCAGTGCCAACCACCGCTGCACTCGGAAGCCAATCCATTTATTTAGATCTTATGGAGAATGTTCAGTCACTCCGATGTTTGTGAATTAAATGTTATTTCGATAGAGGGAAAACAAAGAGATCTAATTTATTAACCCGTGTGGGCTGGGATGCTGTTTGCCATTATAGTCTGTTCTTCTCCCTAAAAGATAAGGGTGAAAAAAAGAAAAGAAAAAGAAACATGTTGCCACTGCCACTCCCCCCCTTCCATTGAACTTGAACCTGAATGAACTTTTTTTCTTGGAGCCACGAGCACTCACTTCACAAAAAAAAGATTAACTGATTTTGTTGGGCGCTCAGGCGTCCGGTTCTGTGTGGATGCAGCTCGACCAGCAGTACTAGTTGCTCTGCAGAGCAGCAGCGATCCGGCAACATGGCACACACAAGCCTCTGGTGGCCGTGATTGCAGTAGATCCAAAGCAGGGGTGGCAGATACAGAGAGGCTGAATTCATTTTTTGTATTGGCTGACGCCTGTCTGCCAGGTACAGGCATCGGCTGGAGGGAGTATAAGGGCGTCTGATGGGGGAGTGCTGCTGGATTGAGAGTGGGGTGGGGGAAGCAGCTTGCCCGGAGAAAGAGATCTGCATCACATACAACATTCAAGCGAACATCTGACGTCAGTTCATCAATAATTAAAGCATTTTATTCATAGCCTGGGAGCAAAAGAATCAATTGACAAATCATATATTCACTTTGAGTTACTTCAAACGGTGAGACAATTAAAATACACAACATGTTCGTGTGTGTCTGTGTGATACCATTTACACATTTTTCTATATATAGCTTCTCAGGTATTTAGGATGCGCTTCCCAATATACGGTGAGACATGCATCAAAATCGCAGCTCGCTTCTTCCCCACCCGTCTGCCCTCACCTCCCGATTAGTTATGAGCTGCATTCAGCCACAGTATTTGTGCCATCTATCATGCTTGAACATGACAGCCTCCCCTTTTGATTTTATTTATTGCCGATCCTTTTTTGTAGAGACATTCACAATTTTTTTTGGTAGTCTTTTAGCAGTGTGTGGTCTGGAAAAAAAAACAAAAAAACATTGAGCTGAGAAGGGCTGTTATTCATTGAGCACAAAAATCTAAAAAAGGAACTGGGGGAGAAATCTTGGAAGAATACAAATCTTTTGGGTAAAAAAAGGAAAAAAATCCAATAATTTTGAGCTTATAGTTATTTACAGATTAACACAAACTGTGTCAATCACTGTGTCACTCAGCAAACTGAATATGGGCAGATTTTATGTACATGAAAGCGGACTGATGACAAATGTAGTGATGAGAATATCAGATTAAAATGCTGTTGGTGATGGTATTTACTGTCTTTCACAAAAAATCTGCGTCTAACTGGCGATCACAGTCTACTTGATGTGTGCTGGTATGATCAAGATCTACAGGGTAGACTTTGCCAGCTCTGTCAATTATCACATGGGAGTAACAGCAAACGAGATGGCTGTGTCTGACTAGTCCAACAGGAGAAGGCCGGCTTCCACATCATGGTGCTCGTCAACAAGTGGAAATTTGTCTAAAGCTTACTCTCTTCTTGAACACCTCCTTTGGACTACTGGACATAGTGGCCTCCACATCTCTTTTACCAAGCAACTCGATGAAACAACCAAATGAAGAGCCGAGCAAACGAGGGAAACGATATAGGTTTAAATACAGAGTTTTGTGTAGTCCACCGAGCTGCGGTCGTTATTTTTTTTAGACAAATTCCAAAATGGCCACCCAGTGCATATTCAGCTGCATGGTGCATAAAATCCCACTGAACGACGATGACATGAATCTTAAAACTATTTTGGTCAACAACTGGTTTGATTTTTTGTGACTTTGGTCTGAAGGAAGACCAAATAGTCGAACCTCAGATAGTAAAACCTCGGATTGAGGAGGAACAGTGGTTTTCGTCCTGGCCATGGAACGCTGGACCAGCTCTATACCCTCAGCGGGGTCCTGGAGGGTGCACGGGAGTTCACCCAACCAGTCCACATCAGGTTAAATAAGACTTATTTTGAAGGAAAAACATCACTTCAATGTGCCTGTCACACAGCACACAGTGGCCTACAGCTGTATCTAAAACATTATTTTCCTATGGATTTTCGTCGTTGTTTTCTTGTGACAAATAGTGACTAAGCGGCTGTGTTCCTAACAATACCTCGTTACAGTAATGTAAATCATCACTCACAGTTTTATGGTTTCCCCTAACTGCTTAGACTCACTGATGCTGCTCTCATTATTCATGTTTTTAGGACCAGCTAGAGAACGTTTTCTGAGAAAAAGCTTACAAATAAAAAAACGAAAAGGGTTGAAAAAAACTAATTGAAACAAGGGAAAGCACAATAGCGAGGCTGTATATAAGACTGAAAACAGAATTTATGCAATTCTAACAAGCTAGAAAGAGTCATGAAGCCAGATCGACCAGAGGACACAAATTAAGTCAGAACAACAGGGGGCTGTAGGATCAAGAAAAAGAAAAAAAACACTTGAAATTAATAAAACCAAGGCAGTCATGTCAAGAAAAACTGTGAGACAAAAGTCATGACAAGGCGTGATGGTCCCAAACTGAGACCAGGAAAGAACTGGAAGAAACCAAAGAGGTAGACAAGCAAATACTAAATACTAAAAAAATACTAAATAAACCAAGCTAATCAACATAAAAACAAGACTAATCTAACTTGGAGATAACCAAACATGACATCAGTTTAACAAATCAAACGATAACGTCTGAACTAAGCCCCTGTGGAACCCACAGACCAACAACTCAAAACATCAGTATTTTTCAACACAGTCCTAAATCTCTTAGACAAGCGTTCTTATTAGTTCTTTAAGTAGTGACAGAAGAAGGGGCAGTTAACCTGTGCCAATAATCAAGTGACACACCTACTTCTGTCAGAGAAATTTCATCAAGCCTTCCTGATATGTGCAAGCTTTGAACCAGCATTTGAATCGATATGAGTGCAGTTTTTGTTAACTTGCAAAGCAGACCCTTTTTGTTCCCTATCCAACTGTATTTCCCGTGCATGCTGACCCCTGCCGATCAAACCTGACCTCGGCTTTGTCTTTTCCTGACTTTTGCTCTCTGAACCCCCCTGGACACCTCTGCATGCTCTTTCTGAGGTTTAGGAGTGTTTTATTATCATCAGGAGAGCCTGGAAGAAAGCTATATTTGAAGGAAAACAATATTGTCCGTCTCTCGCAAACTAAATCAAACATGATTTTAATGAGATTGCTCCAGGACTGAGAAAAGGCCAGAAATATGTTGATAAATTACTTCTTCTTTAGATCTGCAGCGTGTTGTGCTGAAGGAAGCATATTCATTGAAGAAAACCATGAAATTATGAGGTGGTACAATGGATGCTGGTGTGGAAAAAAACTGATAATTGTTCAACTGTCTGATAACTTCAATATGTGAAATGAGTAGCAATGTATCCATGAACAGGTTTGAAGCAGAAATTCTGCATCCTTTACACAAAAGTGACTGTTTAAATCACAATCCGCAGTTGTCTTTCTGTCCTGCTCCAAAACGATGTGCCCAGTAATTTCTCTGTAATTACAATCTCCGTGTAAACCCTCTTGGTATCAAAATGAGTCACGAGTTCAGTGTGCTGTCCCTGGTGCTGAACATGTCAGATAGCTGGGCATCACAGCCAACATTCCCAGTTGTTGTTGCAACCTTTTGTGTTGAGAAAAATATTGAAGGCTTGTTCCAGCACAGGGTTCTCTGGGGTTGTAAAGGTTAAGTAAAATTGCCCCTAATGTGAGCCGATTGACCACTTGTGTATATTAAGCCATCCACTGTGTTGACCTATCTATAAGAAGGCCTCAGATGGCTTTTCATCTTTACTCCATGTTCCACTTTCAAAGCACAAGCAGTCTGCTGTTGTGTACCCCTCTATGCACTACAATACACTGTCCATCATAGATGTTCAAGTGTGTGTGGCAGAAGCTACTGGGTGGGACTGAGAAGCTGATCGTGTTGTTTGTGTCATGTCTTGGTCATGTAAGTTCTAGTTCCATAGAACCATCAGTTCCATGGCAAAAATACTTCAGCTTATACTTCATACTTCCTACTCGCCATTTTGATTTCTATCCCTGCCCAAGTAGTTGAGTCCTTTACCATAAAACTAAAAGAGTGATTGAATTAAATGAAAGAAGTGAAGAAAGTTTTGGAACATGTACTTCAAAAGCTGCACCGTCTGCTCTTTGTAGTTACAGAAATTTCTCATGATGCTGGCTGTGTTGTGTAAATGGGTAGCAAGAGGAAGGCGAATGAAATGATTTATGGTCGGTGGGAAGAATTTGTGCTGGAAGTAGGTAGAATGGTATTGCTCTAGCAGGTCCAAAGGTTGTATTGGACCTGCCTGATGTCACCTTCAGACATCCGTATTTTGCCACGTTTGAGATGCCCTAAACCCTTCAGACCTGCTGTTTTGGAGGTACTCTGACCCATTTCGCCCTACTCAGAGTCTCATGCCTCCCATCTTCAGGCTACACAAGAAAAACTTATAGGGTCATTGGCTGCCTTGTAGACTCCAGACCTCAAAGGCGCCATTGCAATTTCATGATCAAACACCTGTCAGTGATTCTCGTGATGTGGCTGATGTGTGTGAGCCAGGTGTGGCCAGTTACCTGGGGAGCCTACTTAAGGACGCAAGTACAACCCGTTGGGTAACCTAAAGCCCAGCACTAACGAATGCTGTTATTTGCATTGCACATTTTTTTCCAGCGTGTAGTAACTGTTTTTGCTTCATCCTTTTAACTCCAAGGAACAACCCCAGCGTGCCTTCCTCGGCTCCCTGCCCCCATGCTCTCCACATCCTGCCATCCCTGTGTTTTTTTTGTTTTTGTTTTTCGGCCCTACATCTGGGAGAATAAACGGTGGTGTGCCCACCTCTACAGACTGCCAGACAATCCCTCTTTTTCTTTTTTTCGCTGCAGGGGTTCGGTTCTTGTCGAGCCTGAACAGTCCTCTCTTTAAAATCAACTTATTCCTGCCACTTTTATTTTTCCCAAAGCAAAACTTAGGCCGTGATGTCTCTTTTCTTTTTGTTTTGGTGGCACAACGGTCCAGTGGTTAACATGGCTGCCTCGTAACAAAAGGGCTCTGTGCAGAGTGTGTGTGTGTGTGTTCACCCTGTGGTTACGGGGGTGCTTTTGTTGTCTCCCACAGTCCAAAGACACTCACGTTAGTGCCAGTGATGGTTCTGGCTGAGTTTAAGGTGTGAAGTGTGTCCTCTGAGAATAAAGCAGGTATCGCTAATGAAAAGATGTTTTCATTTCAGTTTTTATTTGCAGATTTTCATGCCAAGCTTAATGCTCTGAAAATGCTTTGAAAGTCAGTTTTTTACTAGCTTTAGCGGCAGGTTCACTAACACAATACGAAAAAGCTGTCCCACTGGCATTTAAGTTCCGCTGTTTCTAAAACTCAGCTTTCCTTTGTATTCAAAGTGATCGTTCTGCTGATCTCATAAGACAAATGTCCCCTCACAATTCATAATTCTGTTATCTATGAAATGTGACAGTTTCATGACTGTAGCAACAGGGAAATGTAAGAGCCAATGAATGATGTGTGGGCTTTTTAGTTGTGTTATCTTACTGAAGGAATAGCAACATTTCTTACCTGCCCTTGAAATCTTTGACCAGTCACACAAGGCTTTGATCGTAGAGTGATGCAGTTCCCAGCTTGTGTTTGCAAAAAAAGAAAACTAAAAAACCTAGTCTGATTCTGAGTTATCTTGAACTTGGAAAGTTTGTTCGAACAATAACTTAAAACTTCTCCAAAAATAAAAACGAATTTACTAAATCTGCACAGCGCAATAAAGTCCAGGCTGAATCTTTGACTCTGTGTGAGATTGGCTATGCCACTCATGTCAATGTGCCACATTCTCTGACTCATGGTGTTGCCTACGGTGGGGGAGGGAAACTCAGGAGGCAGGAAGAGAGAGAAAACCAAGAGCTCACACACTGAGAGTCAGTCAGATGAAGTGTTTTCTCCCCCTACTGACTGAAGAGCTCTCTGATATCTGCACTGGAACATTCAAATAGATGCAGATTCACACAGCCATTCATTAATTTATTCTATTACTATCAGTCTTTGGGTAAAACGGTAAAAACTGAACAAAAAAACTAATTGTACTCAAAACAACTAAGCAATAAGCCAGGGAAAAGAGATGTGAAACAGGTTTCATTGAAAAGACAGCTCTTTTCTCATGTGTCTCGTTTTCCTCTAAACAGAAACATGCAGTCTGTAATTAGACACCTAATGTAAATGAAATTACAATCTCATCAGTCAGCTTGAATAAATCTTAGACTTCCTCAAATTGTGGCCTTTTTTAAAGGCAAAGAGACCAGAGAATTGTCTCTCTATATACTCAATGTTCTCACCCAAACTTTTTATAACATTATTATTCCTTTCCATCAGGGAGGATATGGAAATCCTGGTTATGGACAATATTTCGGTCTTCAGTTGACTGTTTTGAACCTGGTTCAGATTAAATTAAGCAAATCCAAAGAGCATTTAGGAGTGAGGGATATAAAACTTCCACTGCTCGTACCTGATGCATTCATCACTTATCAGACCAAATTACCATCTTTTATTGTTCCAGAGTCTAATCCCTAAACATATTCTTTTAGTTTCACTGTTAAACTTTACTCTGACCTCTACTGTTGATGTATTTGAGATCTATTTAATCAAATATTTAAGAGTCACGATTAAGATTTCAACCTCAGCCTGAAAATTTCTTTCTCGAAAATGATTATACCTCTGGTTTTAATACTGTGTTTACTTATGATCTCTCAGCTGCTTTTGGTCCTTCATGCAGACCAAAAATGTAACCTCTCTGGAACAAACATGGTTCTCTACACCATCCTAGACTTTCCTCCAACTCATAATAAGAAAATACTAACTGCTTCCTCTCACTCATTACTTGTTTTTTGTTACACAATCCCATGGAGCCCTCAACTACCAGCAGCGTTAAGGAGGTGGGAGATGAAAAAAAACACCCTATCTGCGTCAGGTGGGGCTCCAGTGTAATGCAAGTTTGGTTAATTTTTTAATCCAAAATCAGAAATAAAGGAGCCTTTAATGAGACCATGACTCCATTTTCTCCACAGCTCTCAAGTGTCATTCATGTTACTAAATATTCTGGCTCATTCATTTATCTGTGTGCATCTCAGGAGCAAAATATCAGAATCTTATAAAATGAGCCAAAGTGAGCATCACATTTAAGCCTTCTGAGCTTTAGCAGAGCAAACCTAGTCGTAAAGTGGTAACACATTTCTCTCGTAAGTTAGTTCAAATATTTATCCAACAAACCTTTGCATGTTTGACTTTTTAATAAGTAGGAACGAAGCCTCAAGATGAAAGTTAATGGCAGTTAAGTCGTGACTGATTACAGTCTATTACAGTCTTTGTAAATGGATTTTCACCTGCTTTCAGGGCAGATTAGTAAAACTTACCGCAGAACCTTTTAGTTTGGAACGAGAAGAAATTTTCTGGATGACAAAATAGTCTACATACACCCTACAAAAACATTTAGAGATGTTTTAGTTTGTCAAAAAAGGATGGAAAAAAGGACAGAAAAAAACATCTGCAGTCAAACAAGATCGGTTTAACAACATAAAGTATTCATTCTGACATGAAATTTGATCCTGAAGACATTGAAAATAAACATGTACTAACACATCAGACCACAGTTTTGTTATTGCCACCCTGATAAGTAACAATGAATAAAAAAGAATTAGGATGAGAAGCATTTTCCAGAGAGAAATTCATTGTAACTTTATGGACCCTTTAGGTCCATAAAATGTCAGTTCTTATTAGAATATGAGGAAAATAGAGGAGGGCGGTAGTCTGAGGGGGTCGTTTTAGCCCACACTCTTTCCTGTATGTCGCAGGTAAGACACTCGCTGCTCACGCAAACACCTCATCATATGAATGTGTCACCTCCCTCTGTGGAACAAATCAAGAAGCGACCAGACTACCTCTTCAAGACATTACTGCTTTGAACATGGACGCCATGATGAGTATGATCAACACAACTCTTACTGAATTAAAAAACCCTCAGACGCAGACAATAAGCTTCACCTCCTTCGTTTGGAAGGTCTCCAGCTGTGCACCGACGAGCCTTCAATCAATATGCCTAACCAATACTACTATGCTTCCATCCTCTGAGGAGAATACAAAGAGAGGAGGAACTCAGAGAACTACTTGCTGCCTGACTCTCCTGGCCTGTTTGATGGTCACATCTGGATCATGACAGCCTTTTTTCAGTTCCCTCATTCCTGGCACACCTGAAACACGGGTGAACACAGCCATTAGGAATACGCACAGGATTCTTTGAGTTTCGTCTGTGCACAAGAAAATTTGCTAAACTGTGACAGAAGATGAGAAGATGAAACTCAAGGGTAGCCAATGAGGCAAAGGGCTGCGCTGCACACTTCCTGAAAGGCCCATCTGAAACCCCACCTTTCCCCTTTACAGCTGAGAGGGAAGCAGAGTTGGCCCTGTGTGCCAGGCATGGACCGTGAAAACTGTAGGAAATGCCCTGTTTCTGTTGATAAATCTAAATATATTGGTGGTTAACGCAGTGTGTATAGAATGAAAAGTTTAGTGTTGTAAAAAATAATTTCTTGCCGCTCACCTGTGTATGATGTGAATAGCTGTACTTTTTCCTGTATTTTATGATGATCTACAGGATCACTATTGGCCCTTTTTTCACAAAACTCCCTCGAGCTCGACTCGATTGAAGTCGTTTTTCATAACAAGTGACATTTTAACAGCGAGAGACAGCCGTGTGCGGTGGAAAACAGACACAAAAATGAAGGCAGGCGATGCATCTTATGGCCGCGGTGTGAGTTTGACATGTAGATGACATGTAGTTTGACATGTACCCCATGACGAGGGCCCATGGTCATTGCAGCTCGTGATTTAATCAAGCGGGGGTTCTTTTGACTCGTACGGTGACGTTATTGCCCGGCCAATCAGCGGCCTGCGGTGCGTAATTGGTTGGACTTGAAAAACGACCCCCGGTCGAGACGGTGCTAAAATTGTAACTGGTAGCAGATGCTTATACCAAATGGAAAACGCAAAAGAATGCAACAAATCCAGTCAAGTGGCGCAGATGAGGTACTAGTGGAAAATGTCTGTCAACGGGATAATTCCAGTGCCTTTGATGGGATTTCTCGTGAGATCCTGAAACCCTTCCATGTCTGATGCTGTTACAACGTCCTTCAGTCTTTTGGTGTTTCTTTATAGTTCACAGTCAAACACAGCAGCCTTTCTGAGCTATTGGAGACGAGCACATGTGCAAACTAACACCGTTCATCAGCAAGTGTGAATATACATTTCCCGTTTTAAGAAAAAACCTCTCCTCTACACCGACACATTCGCTCACACGCGCTCGCAATTGTCTGCCCATGTGCAGATGGGTGCATCAGTGTGTGTATGTCATGTGTTTGTATTTTGATTCTAACATGAAAAGCCACTTCCACACCCATATATTACCTTCTAAAAATAAAGTCATGACGTCAAACAACAGTTATTTCAGTTGGTCAGCTAACATTTCCCCTCCCCTCTCAAAACACACTCAATAACCGAGGAACTTTCAGGCTTGAAAGAAGAACAAAAGTACAAACTATTTCTTAGTAAACAAGCAACATCAGAGACAGCTGTGACATATTGCCAATCTTTTTGTGCATTATGACTTTGAAGTCTACAATTTGGGGACAGCTTATATCAGGCAATTATAAGAAGAAAATACACAGAAGATTATATCCTTTTCTTTCTAACACATACATCCACGCCGCTGTCAAAGCGCGATGCGGCGTCGTGGACTGTTATTAATGCACTTATTAAAAGCAAACGTGTCCTCCTGCTGATTTACAACCAGGCTGAAATTGTGGAATGAAGTTTAGGATTTTTGCCTTGATAAGTATTCACATCACACATAACTCTCTGCAGTGAGGCTTAGATATGAGTCATAGTCTAGAATGGTAGGAGGGCACATTAACAGGCTGACTTTTTATCACCATGAAAACAAATGTCTTCCATGGCTAGAGGGATTACTGTGCACCAATAATTAGGAACTAACTAATTAAAACTATATAGTCAATTTTGAATTATACTGCTGAATTGATTTGATCAACGAAGCATTGGAGGATTTGTGCTCTTCAATCTTATGCAGTTATCAGACGTCAGGATGGATTTTTTTTTCCCCCCACCATGAAATCTAGTTCATCTAAGCCCCCTAGTGACGGTAGAAGGAAAAATATATTACTCTAAGCCCGAACTAAATTGAAAGGTTGACATACACAGTGTGAATTTGTTCTCATTATTTCATTCACACATTTTGGATATTTTATTTGCACGTTGCAGGGATTTTGTTCGCATGTTTTAGCTAACGAGGCCTGACTCCTCTTACTGCAGACAACAGTTTCTTTTACAACACAATTAATGAATTTTTAAACGTCATGCATCTTTACATTTCATGGATCGTGTGTAAGATCAGTAATTTAGTGGTACTGCCCCTGTCTCATGGCTGGGCCTTCTGAGACACAGTATTTTATTGGCACGGTGAGGAAAACGCACTGCGCTGTGACAAAATAACCAGGATGGAGGCTCTGGATATGGCAACAGGTTTTTTGGTATACTAGAAAACCAGCAAAGATTATATATATAATTTTAAATTAGCTTTTCAAACAATGAAGCGGGTGAAACTGCTGAATTCAAGATCAAGGTCAAGATTTTTAGGCAACATAATGTTAGCAGCTTCGTCCTAATGTAACATCTACGCACAAAAGAACACGTGAAGGTGTATTGCATTGATTTATTCATACCTACACATTTATTCTGACCCAATTTTTAATCTCATCCCAATTACCTACACTGTGCCACATTGTAGCAATTAGCTGTTGATTTTTTGATCATTTTCTTTAATATTTCATCATCATCATTTAGGGGTATTTTTGAGGGGTTGGAATTGATATTCCATGACATGTTGGAGTAATATCTAAGAAAACTTCGACATCCTAAACAGGTCTGCTTTAGTGCATTAGATTTAGACTAGTCAACTATAACATCTAGTATTGAATCTGTCAAGTAACCATAAACTGAACTTTGACCTGACCTGCTGACTGAAACGGTTAGGAATTAAAAGAGGAAGAAATACAGGAATCTTGTGCAGTTGTGGTGCACCAGTGGATTTAAGGCCCATGTTAAATATACAGATCTACAACTGTGGTTGCTGCAGACTGAAATGACTCTCATCGCGCACCGCTAAACTATTGTGAATTTATTTAGAAACTGCAGCTTAGCTGGGCACAACATGTGAATGGGTGCAGGGCAGATGGATTTTGTACAAAACCATGGGAACAGAAATGAAGATCATCTGCAACCATCGTCCCATGTTGCAGTTTCGCAGATTTTCCCCAGAAGCAGCTGAGATGAATTCACATTCCCCAACAGCAGACACAGCCTCAATCTGGACGGAGGTTGCTCATGTAATAATGTTAAGGTGCTCCACAGCTGAAAGGTGACCACTGTATGGTGTGTCTCGTCTGCATATTGCAAACACAAATAAATCAACGCCATTATTCTCTTTGACCGTGAAGAACAAAAGGAAAGGAAAAAATGCAATTCCTGAGGTCAAGGCCGAAAAGATGCGGCTGTTTCCATTCAAAATGGAAAATGATTAAAAAGATTCAACGGCACATGGGAAAGCAGAGCCCTCACACAGGAGCACACAAAGTCTTTGTGCTGTTCTGCTTCAAAGTCTGACAACAACCTTCTTCACTCAGAGGCAGAGTTGAAGCAGGATTACCATGCAATGTAAAAGCTTTTGCAAAACAAGCAAAGCATCATGGGGAGTAACAGAATTAGATTGTTTATAAGATGCAAAACAGATAGGACTGCTGAACATGAGATGAATGTCTAACATCTTATTGATCATGCTCAGGCTGCAGGTAACCGAACCCACTAGAATCTTAACATTTCTCACAAGCAACAGGCCATTAAGAGACATTTGAGCGTTTTTGCATGGAAATTTCCATACTTTGACTTCTCCTATGTCTAATTACACGGCAAGAATGTTTCATAAGTCATATTATCTCAGTGGTGTGAAAATGTTTGAGACAACACCGACTGTTTCCAATGACACTTCGTTGATTTCTAAAACTTCAAGTCTGCATGTTACTCACCTCTGCTGTCCACAGCGTCCTCTGGTTTCCTTGCGTTATGCCCTTTGAGACTGGATCGCTCACGAGGATGTGTACCTCAGCCTTCAGTCCTGATCACACCTGTTGAAGCATCACTCCTGGAAACAACACCCAGTGGGGATTTAAGGTGGAAAGAACAGTAATTTGGAACAAAGAGGAATTTAACTTAAAAAAAAAAAACTAAAGAGAGCGGAAGAATTTCACAGTTAAGGAGTACGGGATTGAATTAATTTAATTTGTCAAGTAACTGTAAAGTTCAGTAAAAATTATTAAATAAAAAATACAACTCCAATTTGGTGTTGAGATACAAAAGATGGAACCAATATTCCATTCACAATAAATCCAACATCGGATTTGACTGGTTCATGTGGGATACTGGCGGAATTTTTAATTTAATAAGTTATAGTTATTGTATAAATTGAGCCTTTTTTCAGACACAGTAAATACAGGAAGAATTCTTAATATACGAGACACATTAGAAAACTGGTTTGTTCTTTCTTTCTGAAGATGTCAGATAATGTTATATTAAATGTCACGCTTTAGTGACTACAGCTTTAAGAGTAGTTCTTTTTTCTTTAGTTGATGGAGGAGACAGTGATTGTAAAACAGACTTTCCAAAATGGTGAGGACAGAGACCCTCAACGCGGCTGACAAGTACAAGACGGAGGCTGTAAATGCTTCAAATTCCTTCATGTCCTTGTGACAGCACTTCAGATTCGTTTAGGATGAGGAGCTATTTCCTTTTGAAGAACAAAGCAAGAGCTCTGCCTCGTATCCATCCTTCTTTAGTTAAGTCTGCAGCATTCTGATGTCACAGAAAAATGTAAATATCGAAACTTGTCACGAAGCGCCGTGGGAGCAGGAGTCGAAGCCAACCAGCAGTTTACATATTTTAGACGTGAGACACATATTCCTGAATGGGTCTTACATAAATATCTTGCATCACGTGGGCCAACATGGCGCATCACAGTGGCGCGTAATGACGGCAGGGTTTCAGCGATGCCACTGAAACAGGGAGCCAGACTTTTCCAGCAGCCTGTCTAGACTGATAGAGACCCACCTTCTGGGGTGGTAAGTTGGTTATTTCAGCAATTTATTTTGCCAGTTTTTTTTCTTTAATAATTGTTCTACAGTTTTTTTTAAAAAAACTGTCATTTTCAGACCACAACTCTAAACATTGAGCAGGTCTAGCCGACAGCTGTATGAACGTGATGAGAGCAATTGTACCCAGGCTGGAAATGACACAAGGTGCTTGTAGCTACAGCAGGAGAGGAAGTAATAACTCCTAATGTTGGGGCACTTGGGAGATGCACTAGGTCTCATTATCTCCCTAAACGCTTGAGGCTTTCAGATGTTCTCACCTTACACCCACCGCTGACCTATGACTCACCAGCCCCTCTATCCTCATAGTAAACCTTTATTGCATTACCTTAATCGCGAAGCATCATGTCAGAAGGTTGGAGGGCGAACCCTTTGCTCCTGATCATTTATCATTTCTCCCTCTTCTTAGAGATTATGCATACACAACTTGCACACTTCCCTGCTGGGTAAAATACTGAACATGCTATGGATTCTCCCAGCATGATTTCCAAAAAACAGAACCAGGTCACTTCTCTCTGCTTTCACCAGAATGTATGTTATCGCCTATGTGACGCAACACAGACCAGTCCAGAGACGGATGGCACTTCATTGTGCTGATCTGAGGAGAGACTTCTCTTAGAGAGATGTCCTTGAATGTGTCAGTTACTAAATGCTTTCTTTTTCAAATTGAGACAACAGTACCCTTTAAGACAACAGTAGCTACACAGGCTCACACTCATTCTTATGAATATAATTTCTAATGTCAGAGACACTTCCTCTATACACCCATTAAGCAGCCTTGATAAATAAATGTGTCAATTTTCCGTTTAATCCAGGGATTTTTACTTAGATACTAACCATTCTTCCAGCCCAGCAATTCAGTTTTTATTATTTTGTATATCTCAAAAGGTTTCAAATTCAACTGCCAGTCAATTTGAGCACATTTAGACATTAAAGATGATCCATGCTTTCGCATACATTTTTTTCTCTTGAACTTGTTTTAAAGTATGCTGATTGTAATGGGTTTACATGAAGACCACAAAAGGACGCAAATGAACAGCTTTTCCTTTTTAAATAAAAGCCATGTCTTCTTTTGAAGCAAGACTAATATTGTCATTTTAGTCTCATTGTACAGTGTAAAGGAAATGTTTTTAAAACAGGATGTCAAACTTTGGTCCTCGAGGGCCACTGTCCTGCAGGTTTTAGATGTGTCCCTGCTTCAACACACCTTATTCAAATCAATGCAACATTAGCAGTCTGAAGCAGAACTCAGTCATTTGGAAAGTCAGGCGAGTCAGGAGGGACACATTTCAAACCTGCAGGGCAGTAGAACTCGAAGTCCCAAAGTTTGACATCCTGTTTTAAACACACTTCCTTTACACTGTACAATGAGACTAAAATGGCAATTTTTCTGAAGACATCTTCACTCATTACCATCTTAGCACATTACATTGCATGTAAACAATGCTCCAGGGGGAGAGTGTGGGCCGATACAGCATTTTACTCTTGTGGTGGATGAGTATGCCCTCCCCTGGTGATCATTCTTGGAATCGTGCCTCCATACATGCTGCACGGGTTTTCCTTTGGTATTTGCCAGTTAATGGATATCTTTTTCGGTTAGCAGCTCTGTTGGTTTCTTCATTTTATTCATTGTCCGTCCGTCAGCCATTCCTCCGTTTCTCCTGTTATTCAGCTCTGTTCAATAGTGCTGTATTTTTGCCATCTATGACATTTTCCATTTCATGATTTACAGCAACAGTTTTCCAAAAGTTTTTTCAGCGAGTTTCCAGATCATCACTTTTAAACTTGTAAGGGAGACATGTTGTCCATTTGTCCCTAAATGAAACAACAAATTATTGTGTTATCCACTGTGCTCCACCCATTTCCTTCTAAGGGTATATTTGTTTGGATATCTGTAGGACCTAATGTCAATTTCAAACTTAAATATGTCAAAATAAATAAATAAAGAACATTAGATTTTTAAGTTGGTATTTGACACGTTAAACAAGGTACTATGTGTTTTTTTTCTTTTGGTATGTTAAAATGCTTTGTTTATTAATGACATCTGATGTTAATATCAAAGGGAAATACAGCTTTTAGAGAGCACAACAGAGTGAGAGAGCTGGATCTAAATAGCTTGTTGGGTGACACTCTTTAGGATATGAGTGACAGCGGAATGAACATTAGCTGAATAAATTAAACACGATGTGCTGTGCGTGTAGACACACAAAATCAACCACCTGGATGCTTTGCTGGAAGTTGTTTGGTATGCCATTGAATTCAATGAGCACAAAATATAGTGTAGTTCTGGATTTTCTTTTCAGAATTTCAACATTTGTGCATTTATTAAACAAAATATTTATATGAGAATGGTGCATATTTATCTTTGGATAAATTGAACCACCTTGTGAGGAGATGCAACAGATTGACTTCTCCAAAATGAGTCGAATCTCACAGAAAATGACAAGGAGCTTAGTTGCACAGGATTGTGTCTGTTTCTCAGAACCAGAGGTTTTCATCTCAGCCAGAGGCCAGAGTCTCCACATTCCTTATTTCCAATCCTCTCTTCCGCTGATGACTCATCCCCCCGCCTTATTACAGAGAGCAGCACTCACTCTCCATTGTACTCCACTGCACACACCTTCATAATGAAATGGAGAAACAACATAAAAATGGTAAAAAAAGAAAAAATTGAAAGCATCAAATTGATTGTAAACTGCGTCTGAATATATGTTTGAAGGGGATGTTGGCTGGGTGAACATTTATCGAAAAGATTCACTTAAAATGTAATTTTGGACAGCAGTGAAGAAAAACACCCTGAGACCAACATGCAGCTGACATGGAAAAAACGACGCTAAGCTCTTCAAAACAAACAAACAAACAAACAACAAAACAAACTGGCTGTTGAATAAGTGCTCCAGAAAGACCTGGAAACATGCAAGAGCTGATATTTCTGGGACATTCAAAGCCGAGAGAGAAAGATGCGAAGAGCCAGAGGTGTTCCCTGAATCAAAGAGCTGATGTTGTCTGTGCACAATATGGAAGCTGAGACAAACTTTCTATTTATGTGCACTGCTGTCACAAGTGCAAGCATCTCTTCATCAAACACACTTTTCATGCTCATAATGAAATTACAGGTTATTCGAAGACAAAGAGATTTTGTGATTCATTTACTAAGATATTTTCTCATTTTCGCATGGTGGAGAGCAAACCAGAGTTAGAAATTAAACGAGTGTAACAGAAGCCATCATACGAGCTGCTGAATGGAACGTCTACTCATCATTATGTCTTTCGTGTGCTTTCATGCCAAACAGTCTTTTTCTAACCTAAGTTATATTAAAAATGATGGGTCGAGGGTTAGGGTTAGTTGTTGGTTTAAATCTAGCTTTGACACCATGATGTCTGGGTCTAAAGCATTTAGCCTTAGGTAACTGTCCAGAGAAACCCAATTCCACAAATCAAAAAATTTCAAATTGTTGTCACCGCTTCTCCTCTTGCCCACTGCGCACCGGCCTTGACACGCATGCTAGGTTTAGTCAGCAATGTGTCAGTTTGTTGCGTTTCATAGACCGATATGTTTTTCGTATTTTCAGTTTTTGGTCGTCAAGTTTACTGCATTTGATATGCGTTTCCTCTGTCGCTGTCCCAGTGTCTTTTGTGAAACTCACACGTTTGTCTGCTCTCCCCTGTGTATAGATTGCTCATTGATGTTATCTACTGTTCAGACAGGACTTTTTTGAATATGCTCATCACATACTGCTATCAGCTGCCTGCACAGGGTTTATTACCTTGTTTACCATATTCTCTTTATTTATCACTGGCACATGCATAAGGTCCAGTATGTTCAATAACTCTAATTTTTCTCCTCCTTTATGATTTAATCAGTGAATGTTGGCAGGAGTCTAATAGCAAGGCCAGCGATGAGTCAGCCAGGCTGCAGTTTTGGGAGCTGGAGGTGAGAATATCACTGAGGGAAGGAGGAAGGCGGGGACAGAAGGAAAGAGCAAGCAGAAGTGAAGGCAAGCAGGGAGAAATATCATTGTTTCTTACAGAATGAGACAAATATTTTTTTTCTGTTTAGTTGTCACACAGCCTAAGAATGGTTGGAATTCAAAAAGATTTAGCATCAAAACACCTCAATGGCAGTCATTCCTGAAATGTTTAATACCATGAAATGCCAAGATATGTGATTTACATATGTAACTTTTGAGTCTAAGGATCGCCTTTTCTTAAGAAGGTAATTTTAGTATTTGGACCATGTTCTGTGCTCACGTCATCTGTACTAAGTTAGGATTACACAAACCTTTAAATGTTTACTTTGGAAATGCATCACCATGTGGGACACATTTATATACCTCCTATCAGCATGATTCATGGAGCACCCTTGCAGCATTCCTTCCATATCCAACAAAAGGACACAGTGACATGACCACTTCCTTCCACATCTCCATGTCATCATTTCCAAGAAATATAAAAATAAACATGTTAATGAACGCAATGTTTATTATGGACACAAGTGACTTCACTGCCAGAAGAATCCAGAGACATGAGTAGAACATGATACACTGCAGGTCAGACAGTGTGGTATTTTCATTCATAACACTTGGCTATTCCTGGTCCTATTATTTTCCAAAAGTAATAAAACACATTGGCAGCAGTCCTTTACCTATTATAAAAGCATCGCTTTTATCAAGGTGTTCTTTTCCTTCCATTTGAAGTTTGAAAATGACATGATGCTGGAAAGGGTTTCTGAGTCCAGTTACTGTCTTATGGTCGAGACATTGGGAACGTACTTAGTGCAAACAGAAGGTGTTGGTGTTATGTTTGGTTTTTGGTTAAATCAGACTGCACAGGATTGATGTATTCGTAACATGTCTGCCCTCTATTTTGTAAAGTTAAATCTCTACAAATGAGAAATGATCAACAGCACTGACTGTCACTGTCCGTCTTGTATGGTTGCCAAATAATCCCTCCACTGTGGTTGTCTTTCTTACACTCGTTTGCCACTTTTCATGTTGTATATCGCTCATATGAAAAGTTATTTTTTTCGGCTCAAGGTGAAACTATACTATGAAGGCTTCTGCCTCTTTGATATCACGGTGATGAGTACTACAGCAACAATAAGCCCCCACCCCCAGATAAAGGGAGGTATCTTTAAAGCTTTTTGTATCAAAATCATACATTTTGCCTAATGAACTGTCCCAGCTATTGCATATGTACTGAGATGACATATTTTATTTCAACACTGTTAACAAATCTTTCAATGTCTGTGCTGTCAGGAATATTTGTTCATCTCCCAAAGTTCAAACCCACTGCTACATGAGAAAAGCATGATTTAAAACAAACTCTGCAAAGAATTTAAAGATCCCAAATTTATGTTTGAAGTACTTACTCGAAGAAGAGGATGCGTGACAGTCAGCAAAAGCTCCATCTTTCACAGCCTACTCATTTCAGTGTTAAAACTCCTAGTGTCCTTGGATTTTTCCTTTCTTTTTACTCTTCAGTGGCAAATTTACCACCACCCCCATGGTCGCTGCTAAATTTCTTGCACTTATTATGAGCAAGAACTCAAAGGTCAGGACTTACTCATATTAAAGAATCCAGAATGGTGTATTCCCTGATTTCGTCCATGTAGCTTGTATTCACACGCTCCAGAGTGCAGCAGGTGTGTGTAAATTGATATGAAGCGTATGAAATTTAGCTGGTATAAATCCTGTGGTTGATTATATAGAGGGAGATTCTTAATTGATAAAAAGCCACTTAAACACAGTGGTAAAAATGGAGTGAACATATGTGAATTACATTGAATATGTATCCAAGATCTGGGTACAAAATGTCATCCTGACATGGACTGCCTGCCAGCCAACTTTCACAGAAAAAGAGGATGACGCATAAGTCGAAGTGTTGAATGGCAGAAAGAAGCACCAAGAAATGAGGGTGAGAGAAAAGGTTCAGTGTGTGAGAAAGGCTGCTGGAAAATGACTTAGTGTTCGGAAATGGAGAGACGCTGATTATTCTCTAACTTTGTCTAACTTTGGGCTATTATTGAAATATGTCATTTCAAAAACATCCATCCTGACCAATGCTTCAGTCTCATGAATTATTGGTCTATCTATCTATCTATCTATCTATCTATCTATCTATCTATCTATCT
>JABUIW010000020.1:5177694-5244709 GCA_013363375.1 Menidia beryllina
TATGTATGTATGTATGTATGTATGTATGTATGTATGTATGTATGTATCTATGTATGTATCTATGTATGTATCTATGTATCTATGTATGTGCTGCTGTGTTTTTGACTGAACATAATTCTATATGTCGGTTCTGTCGGCTGGGATCTGTGTGTAATCCGGCCTACCTCCTGCTTACTAATGATGACTTTGTGACTTTGTTAACAAAAGGTGTGACAATGACATCTATTCTGATTTGCTCACATGAGTCATGTTTTACCTCCTGCAGCCTTTATGGGCAGTATTTTGCAGGATCCCTTTACTTGTGCTGTTAATAGTACAAGCAAATCACTTAAAAACTTATTTTGATCTCTGAACTTTTGGAAACAGAAATAAAACAAGCTGTAAAAAAGGGGGGGATTGCATAATATAACATAAACAAGAAGCAATATTTATCTACAAGATTTTCATTCCATTCTTGTTATTCAATTATTCCATAAAGGTGCCAAAGTAACAAGATATTATCACGGTGGTTTCTCTTTTTACCACAAGATACCACAGAAGATTGTTTAACAACTGTTAAAAAGTTCTTAAACAGGTTTGAGCACTCAGATACCTATAGCAGCTAGCTGTTAGTCTCAGGACCTCAAAGTTCTCTGCTCTCAATCATCATCTACAGCTTTCACTTTAAAAAAGTCAGACTTCGGCCTCTCGCGACCAAACTGTACGGGCTTACTGTGGGTCCTGGATCTGCCATACCAGGACCCTAAAGATCTGCCATACCAGGACCCTAGAGATATGCCATACCAGGACCCTAGAGATCTGCCATACCAGGACCCTAGAGATGTGCCATAGCAGGACCCTAGAGATCTGCAATACCATGACCCTGGAGATCTGCCATACTCCGCCATATTTGAGCCACGAGGCCAGATCTCGAACCGTTTGCCCACAATTGCTGTTGACTTTTTAGGGAAATTCAGGAGATCAGACAATCTGCCCCTCACTCTAGCTGCGCCCGTTAAAGCCTCTGAGAGCTCTGTGCGCGCGTTCAATAAAAAAAGTCAAACTCCAGCCTCTCGTGACCAAACCGTGGGGCCGAGAGGCGCCTTAACGGCCTCAAGACGTAGCCTCGGGCGTCCTCTTTCGGCCAATGTGCCCGCTTTGGACCTCGGCTAGGGGCCGGACCCAGTCATGTCATACCTCGTTGCGTAATTCTTTTTCTCAGCTTTCAGCCAACCTGCTCAAACCAAATGCATTCGGTAAGCGGGCTCCAGAGCTAAGCCAGGTCCCTCCATCACTGCTTCTCTCCCTCTCATAGGCGCGAGCCATCAGTAACAACAGCCCAAATATCAATTGGCCGACCTGCCAGGCCCCTTTTGGGGGCCCCAGGAAGCCAGCCCCAGATTCCTGGACGGGCAGTAGGTGGCCCCCCTCAAATTTATTTAGAAATTTTCTAGTTGCAAATAATCTGTTGTTGTCAATGCTTAAACACATGTGTACATTATGCATAATTTTGGTGCCAAGACTCGTGATTTTCCTCTTTTGCAGAACTATAAAGGCTGTTTCTATTGTATTTTATACTACTCTATTCTATTCTACTAAAACTTCCTAGACTGATCACACACTAGATTTCTACTGCAAATTTAATTTGAGCAGCAACAAAATTGTTCAATTGACTCATCAGTCTTCAAGAAGGGAAAATTTTCATTTTGTCCATGCACTTAATCAGAGTTTCAGAAATCTGGTGAATAGACTGTTCTTATATGGAACTGCTCTCACCTTCAGTAGAAGTACAACCTGCTCCAACACCCCCTTTTTATCCTACACAAAAAAGGGTGAAAAGGGTTGTTTGTAGAGTGACAAAACATCTGAGAATGGTCACTGGACAAGACAACCTTATGAACAGAAAAGCAGCAGCATAAATGTGTATGTGTTGTGGGTGTGTGCTTTTATGCTGAATGACGCACAGAATCACTCCTGAGAAGCAAATTCATGCAGTCTAGTGGAAAATGTAACTACTGGAGTCCTTTCTAAGATTAACAGGCACAGTTATGAAATATGTTGAATTAAATCATGTATAGCTGTATCCTGTGGTTGAATGCAGAGTTGTTAAAGCATCAAGTTGAAGATGTGTCATAATGTTCATCATCTCAGGCTTAGACCCTCTTATTCCCTTTCAGTCAGTCTGTATTTATGAGTCTCACGATTCCCTTTGTTAACAGCATCTAATCAAACACAGAGATGCCTTGAGGTCTCTAGGAAAGCCTTTCTTAACTCTGCTGGCAGAAAGACGTGCGCAAGAGAGACCCAGTGACGTGATTCAACCCTCTGATGTCTCTCATAGAGGACATCAGCTGAGAAATTATTAATTAGTTTTTGCACATGAGTGGAAAGCTGAAAATACTATCTGCTATACTTGGATTCTATATAGTGGTTTTGTCTCAGTGGACAGTGAGGCTTATTTACATCTTTTCTATTTAAATTCTACAGCTGATGCCATTGTTTTACTTTCACAGTTTGTACTACTATTTATTTTCACACCACTGGAAAATGCTGTGATTAAGCAGACTAGGTGATGCCTGGATGGGAAACATGATTTTTTATCATGTAGGAGACCAAATAACATCTCAACAATGTAGTTTAAAAAAAACTATATTCATTTATTCATTTTTGATGAAAAGCTATTTTAAAAGCATTGCTGGCAAAGGCAGACAAACTACTCTGGTAAAGCAGAGGAGCAGTGACCTGTGGAGGGACACTGTGGGATTTGTAACACTACAGATAACTCATTTAAATCATTTAAGTAGTTTCAAAGAATAGAAGATGTCTTAAATACTGACCACTGTATTGTTAACTTTATCGTTAGTTGTATTGCTTTTTTATATTGACATGCATTAACTGAGACCTAGTTAGCAGGTTATGCCTCAAGTAATGAACTATGGACAGTTTCCTCAAGGCACTTTTGAATGTATGCACAATGTCTACCATTTTAAATGAAAAAACAAGAAATGAATGCATTGATCAGCTGCTTTCAAAGAGCAGTAGATGCATTTATTAAAGAATAATGTTAATATCTGCATTTCCATAAAACATGGTGGACCAGTTCCATCAATGCATACATTTTACAGTCCACTAAATGTGTTATGACTTTGTGAGTCTGCCAATCTAATTTTTGCTACCACTATGGAGACTTTGTGATTGATTTTTTGCATCTTCCTTAAAGTCCTTACGTTATATACCTACTAATTAAAGTATAGAATTACACGTTATCATAATGATAAGGCTGAGCATTGTAGTCATTGATAGAAAACACAATAGTTTTTTTGTATGCACCAAGTAACCTTTTAAAATGTAATTTTAAAATTGATATGTCATAAATAACATATATTACCATATTAACAGAAAAACACAATCACAATACAACATTTAATTTTTTGTTTACTTGCTTATTCCTCAAGTCTTGATTATTTTTTGAGGATACGTTGCCTTCAGTGGCACCATTTTTTAAATTGACTATTATTGCAAAGTTCTTGCCCATGTATACACACTGTGCTTTTGGTTAAATGTAAATTCCATCTAACTTCCTTCAAGACGAAAGATAAGAATATCTATTTTTCTACTGTAAGAGATTAAAAATATGCTGTCAATTTGGAAATGAAAAAATCTCTGGATTTCCTCACAATCACCTTTTTGTCTCTCAAATGGAGTTGCTTTCCTTCATGTATTTGATAAATTCACAAAACTCTTTTTAATGCCATTTTTTTTCAGACAGAGAAGCTATTTAGCTTTAGCACAGTGGATTTTGTCATAAATATTCTCGTGATACATAATAAAAATATTTATAGAAATTGCATTATGCAACATTGCAAAGATAACAAGAGAGGCATGGTTGTGAAAATTAGCAAATGTCACAGTACAGTTCCAGGGAGCTGATTAGCAGATGAATAATTTTGAATTAGCCACTTCAAACTAATTTATTGGGCTGTAATTATATTAAAACTGAGTTCATCTGAAGGGATTCTTTGCAACAAGGTGACATGGACAAAAAGGGAACCTTAATCCCTTTTAAAGACAAAAACTATCAAAATGTTTTGCGACTTTTCCAAAACATAAAAAATCTATACATATGTGTTGGTAAGGTGTAACTCTCAGATTGCATGTGTTCCCATATTTTGATGAAAGTGCTTTAACAGCAGCATGTAAAAATAGGCTCGTCTCCTTCAGAGACAAATGTTCACAGAGCGGTGCATTGTTCAAATGTTCACGAAGTTTTATTCATCTTCACATCACAGAGAGCTAGCTGTTCAAGCTGAGCATGGCTGACGCATAGTAACGTGTAACCATTAAATGAGCTGATTGATTGCTATATTAATAGTAGCCTGTTTTAGTGATTGTGTCCATGTTTTAGGAGGGTGTGGTGACTCATATCTTGTTGACATGGAGACCAAAATAGCAGCCAAATGGAAGAGGACACTCGGTCTACCCTTGAGACTTTGCATGATGCTGAAGAAAATGGAGAAGGAAAGACAGAATGAGAGGAGTGACAAAGAGGGAGGATAGCAGAGCTTAGAGAACTATGAAGGTTTGTGTTGTATAAGCCAACGGTGAGTCACACTCACTGTTTGAGTCTTGAGAACTAATAGAAAATCGTTTGTTTTCTCTCACTAGGGAGTGGGTTAACTCTGCAAGGACAAAAAAGGAAATAGGGTGATTTTTTTAAACAAGGAGGAGTTCTATTATGTAATGTATGTCAGGGTTGTTGCACAATGACAATAACTTTTGGTGCACAATGTGTATTAAATGTGGTTTGGAGCTTAAAAAATGTAGTTCAATCCAGAACTTGATCTGTTGTTCACAGGTTAGAGCCAATACGTTACATAGACAGGATGTGTGGACTGAAATCAGTCCGACAATCAGTATCTTTTCAGTTCATTTATATGAATACACTAATACACTCAGCTCCTGATCCAGTCTATGGTCATCTCCCACCTTGACTATTGCAATGCTCTCCTGATTGGTCTACCAGGCTGTACTGTGAAACCTCTACATATGTTCCGGAATGCGGCGGTGTGTCTGGTCTTCCATCAACCTAAAAAATCCTATGTCAACCCTCTATTCATTGACCTTTACAGGCTACCCCTGTCCACCGTCATCAAATTCAAGTCACTGATGTTAGCTTACAAAGTGCTGAAGGGTTCAGCTTCCATCTGCTTGAATACTCTTGCAAAGGTTTATGTCACAACTCGGCCACTGGTTGTCAATGGTTTGTCGTCTAGATGTGCCTACACCACACTTAAGACAATCCAGACTCTTTTCACGTGTCGTTCCATGATGGTGGAATTACATCCAAAGTGCCATGAGAACAGGGGCGTCCTTGTCTATCTTGACAATAGACATGGACGCCTTAGTCACCGTTTAAAAGGTGGCATGCTGTTGCAAAGGTTAGAGCGCACATCAGAACATTGTCTTGATCAAATCTCATCTCGGGCTTTGTGTGAGGACTTGATGTTCTTCCAGGGCCTGTATGGATTTTTACATGTAATTTGGTTTGATAAGAACTACAGCAGCGTAAAGACATTCAGATCTGTTCAGGGTGTTCCCCACTTTCTGCTCAGCAGCCGCAGGAATTACCTCCAGTCCTTCATAACATAGCGCAAAATGTGTCCTATTTAAAAGTACAATATATTCATTCAGAAGATTGAAGAGATTTCTCCAACTTCCACTTGCTGATTCAATGTCATTTCAATTTTACTTTTTTGCTTGCCAAAGAACTCTAAGATAGCATTTGCTTTGTCAATACTTGTAGTCCAAGCACGTTGCAACCTTTCAACTGATTTCCAGCTCGCACCCCCTACGTACCACTCTGTTTAGATTACACCACTGTTTCTTTTTCATTGTGTACTTCCAGTAGATTTTGCAGCCATACAAAAAGAAAGCAGCATGTATTTCTGGTGCTCTGTCAATAGCAAATGTACTTCCACAATAAACAGGCAAGATAAGCCAAACCTCACCATCAGTGGGGCTTTTAGATGGAGGGGTTGAAAATGAATCTGACAGCATGTTTTCAAAAGACGACCTGGAGCTACAGGACACACATACTGTTGGGCTAATATGTGTTTGTGTGTTTCACTTGCCACTGTGGGTTTCACTTATTATGTTTTGGGACTTTTTGGGCAGAGACTCATGCTGAGCTGGTCTTTGTGGCTAAAAGGGTTCACATTTATTTTGTTATCCGCTGGGTATCTTTACTATGAACATTTTCTACTTTTAACAGCATGTTTCAAGTTTTTTTTTCTTTTTTTCTTTCTTTTTCTTTTTTTTTAACCAAGATACATACCAAAGTAGTCTCATTGTTATCAGTCAAACAAATAATTAACAGGATTATTGAAAAAAATATTTTAAATATATCTGGTTTTGAACTTTTGTGACTCTTCCCATCACGCAGAAGGAAAATCTGAATATTTTGGGTCACTATGGGGAGTCATAAATTAAACAGTCCCTTCTGAAAATCTACAGAAGTACGATGAAGGCCTATCTTGTTCAATTGAGAGGATATTTTCTATCAGTCCTATGTCACCAACAACTGAAAGACAACAGTGAGCACTGTGCTGATGCTCACTCAGTTTGATGCTAGAATATGGCTTGAGGGGACAGTAACACAATGAGCATTTATACAGATGAAACAGATGAGTGACAAGGCCACATAGGCTGATCATGCAAGAATGTGTTATGTGGGGATTCTTTCTGGAAGCTTTAAAGGGTAATTTTGGGATGAAACATACAGAAATTTCATGTCACATTGTTCTTTCACAATGAACCTTTCGTCAAACAGTTAAATGAAATACATGTACTGATAGAGTAGTAGTAGAATGTCTTCCTTGACACGTAAAAAACCATTCTAACTGTCCTGTGGTACAAACCAGGGACAATTTGCTCTCATTTGCCGGTAAGCCTTTATATCCATGAGTAACTTTTAATGAGAGCGGTAGCTTTAGGCTTTCAGATTTGAGACGCTTCTTTACAGCAATTTGTCCTCCATTCCTGCTGAGGAATTATATTCAATTATATTAAATTCTTTTAATATGTGAATGTTAGATGTAAGCCTTAATAGTTAGGATTTCTGGGTCGCCATATCTGCAAGTCTCATTTATCTGAGTCAGAGCAGCCCAATCTATTTTCTATTTAGGTCCATTTTCAGTGTAGTACTTAGCTGGGAAATATAAATGGTTGTAAATTACACTTAGGACGAACAACAGCAAATTGAAACTCATGCGTGTACAACTGCGTAAGACCTAAAAGACCCAATTCATGGGCTCAAAAGGTCTGCAGTGTCCTAGGTTTATTTATATAACGCTGTCTGAACAAAGTGACAAGTGTTTCATTTCCTTGAAACAGCAATGAAGAATATACTTTTATTGGTTCACTTCAATACCTGCTCTTTGTCTGTGATCCTTTGCCTGAGATGCTCTGTATTTTCTCAGCAATGGTCATCAGACAAAAGATGCTTTATTGTAGTCTGGGAATGACGAACATGAGACATCCAAGGGTGTTGTAGGAGAAGGTGATCGTTCTAACAGTCCTCTGAGGACAGATAGCGTCATCTGGTGTTTTGGTCACACTATCACTTTTTTGCTGAGACATGCATCAGCATAAGATCATCCCTTAGCACACCAGAGCCAAATTGCAAGAAGTTTTCATTTCAAAGAGCTTAAACTGTCTGTGGTAGGGGCATGCATCTCTTTTCATTATAGTAATAATGCAAATCAAAACAAACAAAGCAGCATATTACCTGTCAGAGGGTGATCATGTCAGAAATGACAGAATTCACTGAAGACAAACCTGTTCCGAAATTGATTATCTAAGATTACGTTGGTTTATACTTTATTCATCGTTCTGTGAAGAAATCTTTTATTATTGACCTTCTTTTTGGTTTAACCATTCAACACCAAAATCATGTTCTAAAAACCTTAATGAGAGCAAACTGCCTATTGTTCTTGAAGGGGATTTAGTTCTTTCCATAGGATTTAAAGCATCTAAAGATGAGGGCTGAATCTGGATGACTGAGAATTCAAATCATCATACAAAAAGCTTGTGTTGTATAAACTTTTGAAGTCTTTTTGCATTGAATTTTAACCGCACAAAAATGAGTACACATTGGCGGAATTTCCAAAATTCACTGTGTGGGCTGACACTCGTGTAGATGGAAACATCTTACCATGACGCAGTTGAGTTCTGGGCACTTTCAAAGCACAGCGGACCTTGTAATTTGCCTTTATGGTGGACCTGATTGTACTTGCTACAATAAAACTGTGAACGATGAAAACACAGAAAGGATGTTCCACTCTTGTGGTGTGACACTTAAAGGAAAAAATTCTTCATCAGTTTAACAAATAACCGTCTCACAAAACTCGGTGAATTTTAAGGTTTCAGGTAACAAATGTGTTAAAAGTCCGTAAGAAGCATTATTCTCCTTTCCTGTTAAGTGAAATGTGTGGCTCTGATCTGCCAAATGCTCTTTACCGTTGAGCAGCTCGTCACTAATTGTGTCTGACGAGGGCTGCAGCCAAAACAATGCTGTGACAGTGAGTCAAAACAAAGAGCCAATAAAGCCCGGTGGAAGTTTTCTGTGGGATTGTCCCCAAGCATCTACTGTGAATATGCGGAATCTAATTAGTCACACAGCTTAAAATGAGCATGAAAAGCTGTTAATGTCGCAATGAAGTCAAAGTTAGACACTTTGTCAAACTGGATGCATAATTTGTCACTTGAAATCATAATGACAAAAATGGAGAAATGTTTGCATGCAAAATCTAAGCTAAACTAAATGAAAAAATGAAATACCTTTTCCACTTCATCTATTTCATGGACTGTGTGGACTGTTAAAAAGATTCATCCCTTGTTTCTGACTCTTGTCAACACTCCTAGAGGGGTGGGGGTGGGGAGTGAGGACAAGCGAGAGTGAACACAAAATAGTTTGAAGCACTGAAAAAATCTAACCACTGTGGGGTGGTGTTTCTCTACATAAGAGCATGGCTACACCTACAAGTGTGTTTTTTAATAAATTATTCTAAAAATGAATGAGCCGTTTCTGTGTTTTTGCTGAAATGTTACACAATCAGAAATTACATCAAACTTCTCACATTAAATCGTTGTCATTCTAAGCTTAAAGACCAACACAACTCTGCATTGTAAATGTGCATCTCTCATATGAATGTCTTAGTCAGCGTGAGAACTTACGTTATTTTATAATTCACAGCTTTTAAAACTCACAATAAGTGGACAGTGAAGAAATATGCCTTTCAATCGCCCAGCGTACTGTAGATCGTACACTTCTGCGTTGAATTTAAAGATGTCAAGACACAAAAATTAACAAACACATATATAACTCAGAAACATAGTAGTGAAAGCTGCTTCTATGTGTTTCATTGTAGTTTCTGTCCAACAAATATTTGTCTTTTCTAAATACCAACTGAGCTCTGGTATCCAACAGTATTTTTTTAAATAGAAAAATGCCCCCCCAGCGCATGCTTTTGTCGATGCACACAGAGGAAGATTTTTCAGAAGGTTTTTATGTTACTGTAATGTTGCTACAATAATGCCAGAATTAAACACATTATGTTAGGAGACATGTTCAGCAAAAGAAGTTGGAAGATGTAACTTGATCCATTTTGTTTTTTGAGTTTGGACTCTATATTTCGGATGTCAAAAGCAAGTTTTTATTAACTTACGTCATGGCGTTTCCATGTCATTCTGGAGTCACGTGGTTCACCTCACAGGCCTTTTTAAGCAAATGAACAAGGCTGGTTTTACTGGCTGTGATTGATTGTCCTACTGTAAACCACCTCTTCGGTGATCTATTGGTGGTAATTCAATACAAGTTTCTATTAGTGAGGCAGGTGTGCCATGTGCCTACAGCTAAATGAATACCAAACATAGGCACCACACCCTGTCCAATATGTGCCTTTCTTCAGGTCACTGCCCTTTCACCATGCACCGCTGATTATCTCATTACGTGAAACGGAGAGATGCTCTGACAGTCAAAGATGCTAAACAGAATTTGCAACGTTATGTTTATCATTGAAAAAACAGGAAATGGGAACAACCTAAACTGCATAAAAAAGGTTGTAAAAGGACCTGTGGGCATTTGAACATCCTCACTTATGGACTTTTGGTCTGATTTTAAGTCCCCAAAAAGTTCGAAAAGTATAAGTGTGACCAACTAAAAGATAGTAGAAACACAGATGTTTGGCAATTTAGGTTAGATGAGGTCCACAGTGGCATGGACTTGGCAAAGATAAAGTGAATGCATAGCGCTGACAGTGAATCAAAGCACTGCGGGGAGACTGAATGAGGGCAAAAGGTGTTTGGGAGATTATATCTATAGATAGCAGGATGGATGCCTGTGGATATACCGAGAAACAGACCCAAAAGAGGACCCCCAATTCTACAGAGGGTGCGTACGAAAGTGATATTCCAGTATAACAGCCCAAAGTACACAGCAAAACTTACAGAGGAGCCTCTCGAGACCCTCAGACTATGACATGGCCAAGTGTGCTGCCAGACTTGAATACAACTGGAACTCTCTGGGTGTTAAAAAGAAAGAAGTAGGGCAGCACTTTCTCATTTAGCAGACACTTTTACCCACAGCAGCTTAAAAGTGAAGAACAACATTCAACCCTCCACAGAACCAGAGACCCGGGAGTGGGCATTAACCAAAAAGGAAAGATTAAAAGCAAAACAGGTGAAAAAGTACAAAATCAAAGTGAGTAGGGCATTTTGTAGGTGTGCACATTGGACATGCCTCGCAGGTTTTAAAGACGTCCTCTCCTAAAAGAACATTTGACCCTCAGTATGTGCATATGATGAACGTATAAAAGTGATAAAAAATGTAATCGTTCAAATGTCAGCAATGAGAGGTATAAGGATGTTTGTGAGATCTTCTGATGATTTTTAATACGGACATGTGTCCATGTGACTAATGTCAATACTAGGATCAATGCTATACTCACCCCCATACAGTTTTTAACTTAATTTAAGTGACGGTGCATACACATTTGTACCATGCAAAAGTCTTAAGCCAGACCTAAATCCTTTTCATAAGTTGCCAAGAAAACAGGAAAGTGGTGCAGTGACTTATTTAAAGATGGGAAATGATAAATAGAAATATAGCTATTAAGGAAAAATACAGTCTGTCTGATTGTAATTCATTTTATGCACACTTTTGGGGTAAGACACATTGGATAAAAATGTAGATAAAAGCAGTACTAAAAAAATTTTCTTTTGGTATATCTTCAAATTGTAACTCATCTTTTCATAAAACCTGCTATGTTTGAATCATTGTGTCTTGTCATTGCTTTACTTTTTTCCCCACTTTCTTTTGCCTAAGAATAATGTGGCCTGCGTCAAGTCTTTGACAGAATATTCCCCCCATTTAGAAAGATTATTAGTTTCAGATGCTTTTATTCTGCTATTAAATTTGAAGGTTTAAGGTAACACTTCTTCCTCTTTCTTGGTTTTCAGTTTTCTTAGGACTGTGCACTATGTTAGAATATGTCAGGTTTTTTAAACTAGCTCTTTGGGAATTATCTTGTTGGAGCAAAACTAAAACGTTCCTCTTTGGGACCGTGTTCTCTTTGGCGTATTTCACAGATTAAACAACTGAAATGGGCACTTCTAACAAAGTACCAAATGATACAAATCTATAGAGATCTATTTTGTTGGTTAAAAAAAACACTCTTAATTAAATTATTTGTAGGTCAGTGTTGATTGCTGATCATCTCTTAAGGACCAGACTGAAAGCTGAATTAAAAAAACAACTATCGCTGAGTAATAATTACATGGGACCTCTTTGTAAGATTACAAAAAGGTCTGGCTCATTATAAATAGAATATATTTAAAAATATAACCCAAAGACTTTTTTTGACTCAGCACTGTGCAATCAATATTTGGATATATTTCAGAAAATATATTATACTGTCATGAAAACAGTAACTATGTAACTAATCCAAACACATTCAGGATACTTAAATTGTTTTTGCCCAGTGCAAATAACTATAAGTTATAGACAATGGGCGAATAGTCCATCGTTATCTTTTTGGAGACTTCGAGCAGCCACATACCATGTCAGGCCTCGTGTCCTGCTGGCCATAGCAGGCATTAATGGAATCATGAGCCTTGAAGTTGTCATTAATAAACCCCCTTAAAAAAACATATATAAACTATAAGTCCTTTGCAACATGTTATGGGTAAATTGTCTCACTGTCTCATTGTTTCGTAACACACAAACGCACACAGGTGAAACTTAGAAATGAAAAAGACCATCTTAAAACCTGCAACAGGAAGCCGGAAGCTGTTATGAAAGCAGTTATCGTGCTCAAAGCTAATTAAATCTGCACTTTTCCTGTGTGCTGAGGCTTAAATAGACAGAAGGGTAAAAGACAACTAAACACAACAATATGTAATTGGTTTGACGAAGGCGTCTCTAACTCTTGCATTCTTGCCACTCACTCACCCTTAATTTAAAAGTTAAAACATCTTAATTCTTAGTATTTTGTCACTCCTGACACTGTCTTAAATATGGCCTGCACAGAGAATTATACTTGCATGCTTAATGTAATCAATTGACATGTTATTGAATCTTTGTCATCTAAAGACAATAAATAACTATTTCTAATACACTAAATGATGTAACATAACATATTAAAAATATATTTTTATGACCAAGTTTTGCTTTCTGCTAAAGCACCATGCCTATTATCTATAAAATGGTCATAAACTAATTAGAACTCATGTATTTTGCCCTCGGAGCCCTTAACTCCTAAGAAATTGAGGGAAAACGTGTATAAAGGTTTGAAGCCAAGTTAGTCAAGCTGCTGTAATGCCTATCTATACATGCAGAGACAAACACTTTGAGTCATCATGGCCCTCCAGACATGTGTGATTTTTTTTACCTGACTGTGTTGAAACTCGTGGTAGGGGAGTGTGCACTTGTTGGCATAGTCTTGACGTTGCGGTGCAGGTTTCGCTGCTGCACAGGCCGGGGGCCCAGTGCTGCTGCAGGTTGTCCGGTAGGGTGCCTGCCGAGCTGCAAGCACGCTGTTGATGTCAGGAGAGGAGGGGGGAACGCGAGGAATGGCTGAAAACTGACGGTGCTCTCCTGCAAAGGAAACAAACCAGGACGCAAATGATCGTCCGGCATGTTTAGTTGAAGCTTTCGCTGCCACGGGGCTAGCTCATTAGCGACACTTTACCAGATACCGCTAGGTTTGGTGTTCTTTTTTTTTTTCTTTTTTAATTGGGTTATTTAATGGGACAGCGAAAACGTAAAAAAACGCAAGGTAGGCTGCCGCTGTTGTCGCCACTTTATTTTCATGGACTAATACGACAAGCAGGTTTGAGAAATGCTCCTCAGCAAGGTAACTTGCTGGTCTCCGGTGCGGTTTTAAGCTAGCTAAACGCTCGCTCGCGCATTTTTCTGATCAGGCTCGTGAATGTATGAAGTGTTCGGACGTTACATTTTGTTTTGAACGGCGGCGGTTAGGCTACATCTCTTCATGCCTCAACCGTCCGACCACATGAGAAGTCGACGTCTGGAGTAGAAGAAACCGCAAACAAAAGGCTCGTCTTTTCACCGCTTTCACCTGAACCGACGAGGAGAAAATGCGTGTGGATTTGTTTTGGATGTGTTTGTGGTGTTTCCTGCGTCCCATTGCCTCCGGTCAAGGGCAGTCAGCGGCCGTTTGCTCGCCGTCGTGCAGCTGCGATGAAGATGGGGGTGCAGACTGCTCGGGGAGAGGGCTAACCGCCGTCCCAACTGGGCTCAGTACTTTCACCTACTACCTGTAAGTAACTAGCCATCATCCACAGGGGGATCGAAACCTTAACGGTGTGTGTGCTTGTAAAAGCCTGAATATGAAGTCCTGGAAATGGGACTTTTCTTGTGTTTCCAACTAAGTGAAAGATGGTCATTGAACATCTCTGAGCAAACTTTGTTGAAGTAGCTCCGCTGAGGAAATGCTTGAATAGAAATGTTAGGGAGACCATCTGCACATTATTTGATGTGTTATAACTTCAGAGAGGTTGCATAAATCCAGTTACAATTTGTTATCGGCTCTATAAGTTGTTTGTCAAATTAACATCAACATTTAAACAACGTTAAAGCAGGCAGTTTCTGCTAAATTTCTTATGCATTCTAATCATTTAATGATGTATTATTAAAAAAGAAAAAACTAAATAAAATCATATTTAAAAAATATTACACATAAACAACTTATTTTTTGGGAGTTACTTTACAGTTGCAACTGTGCAAATTCATGGTTTTATAAATGTATACATTGAGATCTTATTCTTCTATTTGTTAATGTTTACATTTCTAAAAAGTCCCCATGGGGGGAGAATCCACACATCTCAAGTTTTCAAAGCCAAGCTGCTAAGTTGTAAACTTCTCATCCTCTTCCAATAATTGATACCCCAAAATAACATATTTATAACATAAATCGTATAGTATGTAGAATAAGGTATAAAACATCATATTTGGGATTGCAAACTGTTGTTGAAATTTTTGTTTAAGCAAATACTACACTACTTAGTTGTTCAATAACTGTCCAACTATATCATTCCTAGATGTTTTTGAAATTAGATTTATGACCTTTACATCTATACTATACTAATTTTAACCACCAGTGTGACTTTGTGTTTATGCCATGAATTCAAAACAATATTTTTAGAAACTAAAACAGCCTTTATTCCAGTATTTCCACAGTCCACTTTTGCATGGTGCTGCAGTGCTGGTTTAGCGTAGAATTTGGAAACGTGTAAACAGTTGATTGGTCCACAACAAATGAAGTCTTATTACTGGCAATCTGAAAATGTTTCTGAGGTTTCAGAAGCCCATTATGTAGACACAGTGTGCCACTTGATGACAGGTAAAAAACAGAACTTTTCTGCATCAGAGTTGGAAACATTAAGCGCCTGAATCCCTCTGAAAAGTAACAAGTGCTAAGGTCACGATTGGGGTAAGATGTGGGTGATTTATTTGTGGCTGTTCACCAACAGGGTTTTGTTGTTTAAGTACTTTGTTTTGTGCGCAGAAATTAGGAATCAAAGGTATGCTTTTCCGAAATGTGGCTATTGCGTAAAAGTAGGGCTCAGTTTTATTCAAAGTGAAGTCAATGAATACCAGGTAGGCTGGGTCTTTATGGAGGGTTGACGATACAGTTGATGATTGTCTGTGAGGCAACTGTTTGTTTCACAACCTCTGGGTTAATGACAAACCAAAGAAGGCCACCCCTGGCTCAGCTTACTCAAAAAGCAAATAGAAGAACTATTATGACTGAAAGTTTACTTGGCTACAAATGTATTTCAAATATGATTACAATACCTTATTCAGACAGTAAACTATATTTGGTAGGTAAAAGGTTATTCTTCTTGTTTATGAAAACTTCTGTACAGTTTAGCCTCATTAGAGGAATGCTGACTCAACCTTCGTCACGCCAGAACCAATCCTGTGCCACTTGAAATCAACATTGACAAGTATGTGTGAGGTAAACTAAACAGACTTAGTGGAAACATGGCTGCATACGTTTTCCTCTGGGGGGGGAAAGGTATCTTAGTATATCATGGGCAATCAGACTTCTCATCACAGTGCGAAACAATGTTTTAATGTTTTCAGAAGGATATCATTGACCTTACTGCCTCAATGCTTGACACTTTATTGTCAAATTGGGAAAAACATTGTGTACAGTCTTGTGTTCTCTCACTCTGCTCTGCACATTGTCATATAAATGCTCTGTGACATGTTTTGAACACTAAACGGCTTAATTGTTTCACCTCAGAGTTTTAAAAGTATGTGAAAGGTTGTTTGTCACCCTCTCTGTCCAACACTCATTTGTTCCCCATGTCTCCTGAACTTTAGTTGTCCTCTCCCACTCCCTCCGTCTTTTGTGTGTGGAGCAGTGGGGTTAGGGATCATGATGGATTAGTGAGACATAATGCAGCTGCAAGGGCTCTTTCTCTAAGGGCTAATGCACCCACAATGGTATGCTGATGTCTTCAAGAAAAATCTTACCAACAAGTGTTTTTGAAAAAAAAAAAAACAAGATTTGCAATATGACATGTTTTAAATTCATGTCTGAAAATGACAGTGAAAAACGAACATCTTTCCGGAGGTCTAAGCTACTAGAGAGATGGTGTGGCGTTTTCAAGGAATTAACTTGTGCAATATTGGAGCTCAAAATGCTCAAAGGTAAAAAAATAACCCCACTACAAGAATGGTTGTTTTATGTAAAAGCTGCTTGTGGAACAACACAGTTACAATAAATCACTTTATAGCATTGATGTGGACTCTACCTGCAGCTCACTGGTTGTTTAGGTTTGGTTTGGCTTCTGTAATGGAAACAGCCATGTCACAGAAAAACAGACGAGGGACAAGAAGAGGGCCTTCAGCCAGTAACAAAGCAAACAATTAATTTTAGGGTAGGTTGTTTACCTGTGTCTGACATAGATTTTTATGTGTAATCTACTTTAAGGGTGCATGAGAGTGTTATTAAAGCCTATATATCGGTTATGTTTGGTCCACTCATAGAATGACTATTGCAGAGGACTTTTAAGGGGTGGGTAAGGGGCTGAAGGGCTGGCGTCAGGGGTCTTTCACTCCACTGGTGAAACTTGCAGGCTTCACCACTGGTGCTCTCAATCCATTTCTACAGAATGATACTTTTGTTCTTGGTCAGTAGAGGTGAAAGGAGCTAGGCGGTAGTCCCCAGTGCAGCGCAGGGTGGACTGTGAATGGAAGAATATTATTGTTTCTACCTTCTCACAGTCTTTCAAGTTGGCTCACTTGGTAAAATTAACTTTTTTTTTTTTTTAAAAGTCTACGTTGATAACAATCTTCCTAATTGAGTAGATTAATATTATACTTTGATTTGAAATAGAACAACAAGGGATCTCCTGCTAAAAACCCAACCTGTCTCTAAGCTTAGGGAGAAATGGAAAAGAGAAGATCAGGGTATCCTGGCTGGTGGGAGGTACAGTCACTCAGCTGCACAACGCAGATGTAAGGCAATGACCCCCCACTGGACAATTAAATGATCCTAGTTTCTAACCTTTTCTGATCCTGCAATAGTGAGGATTTCAGTCTTTCATAGCTGCAAGGCCTCGGTGCATGATTCGACTCTGATGTGTTCACAATAGTGGCCAGCACACTTCTGTGGCAGCAGCCAGTTGCCTTTTGTGTGAGCCTGAGTTAAGATTTTGTCACCGAATTGGCCAGTGTTCCAAGCTGGGCCGATCTGAGTCAGGCCAATGACCGACTACTGGCCACAGATTGGCCGGAGTGTCACACTTGATAAGAGACTCTTTCCTATGAGTCCCGCCTATTTTGAAAGTATAGCAACAACAAAAATCAGAATTTTTATTTCTGTGATCATCAGTGTTGCAAATGCCTCATAAATGAACGGATGTCATAGCCCATTTCCGAGGTTCTGTCATGTCATTACCGCAGTGTCTTTCATTGTTGCCCCGTGCTTTTGTCGCATGCAAATGATGTCACGAGCCGATCGGCACATCTTTATGTGACGTCATTTGTAATAGAAAACTATATAAATGTTCACGTTTTTGTGGTTTTCTATTCTATCGAGTTGTGGCAAAGCATCTAGAGCTGGGTAGAACTAATGGGAAACCTCCATTAGTGGCCAATAAACGTGCCCATGATGTTGGAAGGCCAAATGGTCTTGATTTGATTTAGCATTCATGACATGCAATGGACTAACCTGTCCTGGGTGTATCCCACCTCTTGCCCGTTGTCAGCTGGGATAGGCTCCAGCCCCCCTGTAACCCCCGTTGGGAATAAGCAGCATAGAAAATGGATGGATAGATGAAAATCTACATTTAATTATGAATAAAAGGGAACTCTGTATGCTGGTGGCAATTTTTTATACCCGCTTTGGTCTTTTTAGTTTGTCCAGACTACACTTGTCCTCCACTTTTGTGGTTATTGTGACATTTTTTTAATACAGTAAAGAGCAACTCATCCCTGGCAGTTAGCTCCAGGCATTCAGAGCAGTCCTGTCCTTTGTCTGACATAACTTCTGACAAGCCGAGCTTCTGCTTGGCTGCAGCTCTTTGGAGCATTGACTCTGCAGAGTACGTTCACGCAGTGCCAGCGTGCAGTGAAATGGTTCAGCCTGTCTTTTCATTCTGCTGCTTTCTAGCCATCTGCACTTCATAAACGGTTGGTTAATAAAAAGCTTTCAGTTAATGATCTTCTGTCATTCATTAATTTCAGTTCTTGACATTTATCCTGTAAAGAGAACGGACATTAATAGGATAAATACGGTAAAATTATGGATATAAATCTTCAGCTAGACCTTAGTGTTATCTGTTGGCCCTTGCTACTTCAGGCTCTCAGTCATAACTGCATACGGGTATATTTTACATTAGTCTGCAGTCAGTTCAAAAGAAGAAATCCCAATCAAATGCTTGTCTTTTAGACTGGTTTGTCTAAAACTTCAATGCTCTTCTAACTAGGTGTAACATTGTGACTGAGAATAAAAATCAAATGCAGAAAAGACGGATGTTCATTCACAACCGTAGTGCTATAAATAGTTTTTTTTTTTTTTCTTTTGGGCTTTTTTACAGAAACAAGTTAAAACATTTTTTTCTTGTTATAATATATCACTGACCAACTGAATTAAAAAAAAAAATTGTAAACGTTTAATTGGTCTGGTTTCTATTCTGTCTTAACGCTCAAAACGTTGATAGAGGAGCAAGAATAGGAGTAGAGTTACATTTGATATATAAGCAATGAGATTTCCATTGATTCTTCAATCAGCTGGTGGCGGCTCACCACTTTGTACCAAATTGCAAACTGAATTGGTCTGACATAGTTGACATATTTGATTTAAAAAGCAGTATTTCTCAAAGCAGAATTGTTGAAAACCCAACATGTCTACATTATATGATTCAATTTCCTTTTTTGTGGCAAAAATTATATCTTATTTTATGTTCCAAATATGGTCTGTTAGTTCCTCTGGTGTTGTATGATTACTTTTTAATGCTGGGGTGTATATTGTTAATGTTTCATGATGTTTGATCCGGCCAAATAACATAAATTTGTTTGCTTCACATGTCTACAACAATCAATTCTACATATTATTAGTGACAAAGATCCTACCAACAGTCAACAGTCCATGTTAGAGTCACAGGCATAAAAATCTGAGAATTTTTTCCAGTTTTGTGTGTGGTCTGAGCTATTCTCTGTATTCTTTCTCATACCATCATGATGTGCTCAAAGGATTATTAAGTACCTCTGATCTTGAAAAGAGGCAGATCCTCACAAAGTCAGGGGAAGGAGTCAAGTGGATAAGTCCACACCCTAAAATCTTCATGGAAAGAGGTATAAAAGAAGAAGGAGATTCTGTCTTGCCTGTGTTTTATTCTGACCAGAGCTTGTCACAGAGCTCTAATTAAGACCTCAAGACCTGTAAAAAATTGTCACGTCACCTTTAGAGTACAACCTTCTTTTCTTAGCATTGCACCCATCCCCAGCAAACAACATCACTTGTCTGTAAAACAGTTAAAATTTAGGTCAAATGCAATTACTTGTAGCGTTATCTCACTAGTCTGATTTTGACATCAAACGCTTCAGGTCTTTAACAACTTTGTTTCATTTTTTAAAATCACAGAATATGTATTCATCACTTTACAGCAAAGAATGCTTTTTTATATATGCCTTGAATTGTTGGAGTTGTTTCATTAGAGTTTTAGATTTACAACTGTCAGACCACAAGATAGTTATGACCATTTTCCAGTGGCGTGTTGGTTTTGGCCTCTCTGCCACAAAGCCTTGATTTGTGAAGTGCCGGACTGCCTGTCCATCTGGTGAAACCTCCTGTGGGAGTTGGTGAACTGTGGTTCTTTAGTTTATGACCTCCAAGACAGGCTTGCCCTGGTTCACTGTTCTTTTTCTTTTAAAGAAAACCAGTTAAAGGAAGAATACACAGTATCTTTTTAACCGTTGTTTTTTTCCTGTTTATAGACCTATTGCCCCCTTGGAAGCACAGTTTCAAACCTGCTTATGAATTGCTCAATAAAGGTGACTGTAAAAAGAGATAACATTGTTTAAACAGTCTCATCCTAAAGTTATCTTCTGTAAGTATGTAGTAACATTCAAGTTCTTTGTGATATGGAGTTGTTTTCGGTAAGGCAGCTACTAAAAATACCGCTTGCCTCCTTATCTTGCATGCAAACGGCTAAGTGCTCGTTCAAGTCGATAAGAGTGCATTTTAAACAAAAAACTCTAAAAGGCAGAACTTCAGCTCGTAGCTGCGTTTGTGTTCTACTGCTTGAAACAAGTTTTGTGCGCAACATTTTGACATTGATATTTTTCCGTTTGCAGCCACACTTTGAATTATGTGTTTAACAGAAGTGTGTCCTCCCCAAACAATCATTTTGCTCTGTGTTAAAATATAACTAAATATAACACAACAGAGGAATTTACAGATATCTGTTTGTTGAAGCATTGGGGCTTGTCACCATTTGTCACAGCTGCATTTTCAGTGTCCTCTTCAATCAGTCTTAGCAGGGACAGGCCAGGACCTTGATGAGTATAGCAGCCAGATACAGAGGGAAGGAGGAAGTGTGATAAAGTCATTCAGGCCTGCATCACTCCCCAGCCTTGCATGTGGTGCAGAGCAGTCAACAGTCTGTGGAGGATTTAGTGAAACAGTTTAAAATGTGGTTAGGGATTCATCCATCCATCTGCCCAGCAGTGGCTGCAGAACACCAGCTGAGATGCTGTCAGCAGAGAAAATAAATATCTCAAGTGGCTTGAAGTTGATGGAAAATGTTATAACAGCGTAGTTCACCTGAATAAGCAGACGAATGGAGATGTGACAGGTTTTGTAAGGGCCCACTTTTTTAAGCCTTCTGTGTGTGTGTGTGTGTGTGTGTGTGTGTGTGTGTGTGTGTGTGCGTGTGCGTGTGCGTGTGTGTGTGTGTGTGTTTGCATGTGTGTGTGTGTGTGTTTGCATGTGTGTGTGTGTGGTTGAGGAACGCAAATATGATCCGTGTAGGATTCTGGGGCCCACACACAAGGTCCAAGAGAGATCTGGCAGTGAAATTCAAGATGGCCAGTGGAGTAGCGAAAAAGGGAGGGAGGGGCGCAGGGGTTTCTTCGTTTGGGAATCCTGTATGTTTTTTTTTTTCTCTTTTTCGTTCCTTTGTGCCGTCTCTTTAGATGTGGCATCTGGGGGCCATTTCTTTGAAGCAGTTAGTGAATTGCTAATCAAGATTAGAGATCCAGACGTGAGTTTTCCACTGCATACAATGAGTATTTTCAGTAAACCTAGTACAGGTCCTTTGTCCCCTCTTTCACAATGGTCGTCTTCTATTTTCCTATAGCCAGCCAAAAAAAACGTCACTGTTTTCCCTCTAACACTATAGATCAGCGTTTTGAATCATCATCAGGAAATTGTAAATACATATACTTGCATTAGGTTCGGTGGGGAGGCGAATCAAGTCCTGTGTGCATATTTTGCATGCTGCTACATGCCTATCTTTACTTGTTGATTTGAAAAACGGAGATCCCTGAGGCTAAATGGAGAGGCTTTTTTTGGGCTTTCTTTTTTCCCCCAGAGTTTAGACTCACTCAGACACCGTTAAACACATACAGCTGCCATAGGGGATAGGCAATCCCAGTGCCCCATGTTTTTTTTATATATACAGCTATAAACTGTTGAAATGTTTTTTGACTAATGTCAAACACAACCTTTAAGTCAAGGTTTTCAAATGGGTGCTAGTCATTGAGCTCAGTAACACTTGAACATATTAAATGGCAGATGGAAGAGAAGCATTAAAAGTGATTGTTACTGAAAACTGTGAACTCTCAAATGAATTCAGAAATTTCAGTGTTTTGTTGTTGTTTTGTCCTTTCTGCAGTGACCTGAGCATGAACAACATCACCGAGCTTCCAGCATTCGTATTCAAGAACTTCCCTTATCTTGAGGAACTGTGAGTATACCCCCCCTAATTTTTTCTTTCCTTACGTCAAAGATGTATTTACTCTGGCGTGCATTTACATCAGGGTTGATCTTTCTGATGTACACCTGGGTGTTTGTGCTGTAAAACACGTTATATGTGCGCAACCCTCTATGCTTTTATATTTGAGGAAAATAGTCACGAGGCAACAAATCACTCAGCATTCACGAATTGAGCAAGAGATGGTTCTAAAAGTTGTTTTGGAGCCAAATTAAGAAGGTGTGGTGTGATGACATGAATTGAAGCAACAACTTTGGGACATCCGGTGTGGTTTCTAGCTTTTAAGGGATTATGAGGGTAGAAACATGTACACGTGTGCACTAAGGCTCTTTACTCTTTAAACATTCCACTGTCTGGCTCGGTGCTGCTATGAGTCAAAGATGGAAATCAGTCCACCTGATATCAGGTAACATGCAACCCAGAGAATACAAAATGACCAGTTAGCGAACAGGCTCCAGCAGTTCCCTGCTCCTCTCGGCCTTTGTGAGCATGTTTTTTCAGCTCTTGGGCATCTTTCAGTGGAGTCTTTACCCTCTTCTTTTCCCTACACCAATCCAATCCGCTTTGTTGAAAGGCAATTTAGTTTTCATCGCATTGTGGAGAGGAATGCAAAGCAGGAAGGAAGAGGACAAAACAATTGTTTCCATGGCAACAAGGCAAAAAAGACCTCAAACACACCCTCTATCTACAATTTCTGTCTTGTCTTAAACCATCAAACTTGATGGGACGTTGTTGAGGTTTCTGTTTTTGCCGAAAGCTATTTTGATTGACATAAACCCTTACCTCATTTGTGTGTTTGTTTAACCTTTTCTCGGGAAACAAATCAGGAGGCTTGTCTCAGTGAACTTTTGCGGATGACTTTTTCGCTCTGAGGCTGCAGCAGTGTCAGTGATCCAGAGCATGGGCCCACGGGGCAAAAATGGGGAGAGGAAGAGCAGAAAGAGGAGGAAATCAGGGAGAAAAAAAAAGAAAGCAGACCATCCACCTACCAGGAGACGAGGGAGAAATATTCTTCTTTCTTAGTCACGCAACCTCCTCCAATGTTTTCCTTTGTTGCCAAAGGCCCAACCGCTCAACAGCCGTGATGACAGAGGTATTCTCTGGCTCTATTTGCAGTTTGTCTGTGCTCCTGAATGCTGCCTTTGATGGATTGACTCATAGATCACTGGGGTTCATCAGTGTCAGCAGCATATTAATGAAAAATTACATTTTACTGTCATGTAAATTAAAAACAATAAATGCTAATGCTGTAAATTCAATCAGTTTCTGTTGTGACGTGGCTGCTCAGACTCCAGCGTCACAATCAGAAGGTTTGAACACTGGCCTCTGGTTTGCATGTTCAAGAAATTAATGGACAAATGCTTTGTGAATCTCTGAAGGCTCAATCATTGTCACAAAATTCAGTTTGTACAATGTGTGACCTTTTTGGTTTGAAAGAATGCGTCTGCATGATATGCCAGAAATCTCTACACGAGAGAGGGTCAATATCTCTATGCCCTCACTACTAAATATCACTCTACTTGAATGTTGCTGTGCTTGACATATTTGATAGTGTTAACTTGCACGAGGAGGTTTCACTAATAGCTTGTCAAGCTGTTTATGAGCTTATAGGTTTTTTTTTTTTAATATACATAGCAATGAATGCATGTTATATGCAGAACTTATTATTATTTTATTACAAAAAAGTGGAAAGATTGCTCTTCTACTTATTCATTGTGCTGTGCTAACGAGTGATCCCGTTCAAGAATTTGCATTAAATCAGTAGTTCTCAAACTTAGGGGTGTTGGGGGTGGGGCAGGCTGGGGGTGAGCCATGACAATAGGTTGTGAGAACAGTGCATACACAGAGAAAAACCTCTCAGTTGACATAAATTCCTCTGCAAATAAACCCTGGAAGGGATGTGGACTGTTTGTGTAGCAGCCCACAGCAGATTTTAGGCACTAAAAAGCTAATACAGTATATGTATTAAACATGGTATTTTGAGCAGAATCTTGAAATAGATCATTTGTAATTACAATGCAAAAAAATTCTTCCTCTTAATTTTGATTCTAGTTTAATTTTGATTAAATTGTGCTTTAAGAATGTATGTATTTATTTAGTTTAGCAGAGAATCAACAACAGGGATTGCAGTTGGTTGGGTTGTTTTTGTTGATCAACTTTTACGATATTCTTCTGTGTATAATCAGCTTCATGGGCCTAAGAGCTATCCCCTAGAATAGAGGCAGCCTTCTTTTCAGTTTCACTGGCTCTTAAGATGCTGCCCTGACAATGGCTGTAAAGCAGATCACACCACAGACTCAGATCACCTCACTGGAAAAGATGAATGGCCTTAAAATTACTCAGTTTCTTTATCAACCTCAGTTAGTTGTCCAGGTGCATACTCGGGTATTTGATGCCCTCCTCTATTTCCACTTCCATCCTAAGGAAGAATATTTTGCTATATGTGTTATTTTGATTGTTCCTACGCAGCCATTAAAGGGATGTTATGTATTCGGAAGCTCTGACTTGTGAAATTACGTTTTTATGCTGTGTTTATCAAAACTTAGCACAGAGTTTTGTAGATTTGTTATGAGATCTTGTTGTATGTTGTATTAAATGTTTACCTACAGAAGAGTTTTTAAAAAAGCATGCAAACTGCATATGTGCTTATGTTAAAGGTTTTCATGGAGCCAAATATTGTTGTTGCAATGCCATATGTGGCTTGAATGTAACTGCCTTCATAACTCTCCAACACTGTACAACTATGTTTCATAGTAAAGATTAAAATGTTATCTATCGCAAGGGTTCTTGAATGTTCTTACTTTTGCTATAAAATTGACTGACAGTGGAAAAGGGTTCTAGTTCTACTACATTTATGGTCTGGCCTGCAATTAAAATACCAGTTAAAAGTCAACATAGTGGACAAGTGGTCCTCTAACACAGTCAGGCCTGACTCTCAGCCTCACACATAGCAACTGTTGTTGCTGGGAATCCAGCCTGGTTTGACTCACGTTGCAGTGATAAATCTGGTGCTAATCTCTCCAGACAGATAGTATAATTGGCCTCTATGTCCCAGTCAGTTTGTCCCATGCTTATTTACACCCTCGTTTCCTTTAGACTTCCTGTTCCCAACAGGAAAGGGAGTTGGCCCCTCTGTCTTAAATAATTCATACTTAGTCTGAGGCAGCTGTCTGATCAGAAATGGTTTAACAAAAGTCTTTAACGCAGTGCTCATGTTGTCATCAGAGAGGTTATTTTTCCTTTCTTTCTATGAACCTCTCTCCAATAGTAGCACTGATATTGGGGTTGCACAGAGAAGGACCTAAGGAGGGGATAACCAGGAACAGCTCTAATCTCTTACTGGTGACGGATGAAGTGGTGACAGGCTGTGGCAAAGACACATGTCTTTGACACCCTACGTCCCACTTTTCAGTTTTAGAGCTGGATCCTAAGCTACAGAGGAGCCTGTTTTTCTCAAACAGAGCATTGATTTATTCAGACATTAAATGGAGCTTGTTGGTTTGCTCCAGGAGTCCTTGCTGTGTCTTCCAAACAACATTATATGTTTAATGATTAAACAGGAATTTAAAAAAAAAACAATTTCTTTCTTTCTTATCCAGACGACTTGCAGGGAATGACCTGACATCCATCCACCCCGATGCCCTGTCTGGACTCCATCAGCTCAAAGTCCTGTAAGAATACAACCTTCCAGCCAATGTCAACAACACACATGCACATGCACATTTATGGCTGTGACAATGTGATGCTTTCCACACACTGTTTGTTACTGTGTGTGTTAGAGAGTTTTTTTTAATTTTGTTCTCTTTTGTTGCCACTTTAGACATTCTCTTGAAATACACTTAAAACTCTTTTCCATCTCAGCTTGCATGTGACGGGTTATGGGAGAGCTCAGCCAGAGAATTGGAAAAAAAAAATCAATGTTGATAAATGAGTCGTGTCACCAGGCAGTACATCCGATTGTACTTGTAGACACGTCTAACGTGAAGAGAGGGCGTAAAAGTGCTTCCTTTTAGGCTGAGCAAATAGAGCACACAGGCCAGCAAGCATGAATTCACAGGAATGTTTTTTCTGCAATGTGAGTTTGAGCAACACTAATTAAAACAGAGGGAGATAAATCAGATTGATAATGCTTAGACCAAAAAAACAAACATTTAGTTTAGTTTTCAAAAGTAATTCTGAACCCAAAAACAAAGGTTGTAATTAACTACAATACCCATGTCGTTATTTGTTTTTTTTCTGGTGTTTGTTATGTTGAGTTTTTCTGGTGTTGTCTGTGCTCAGATCAAATAAAACTATTTTTTAGGTTCACAATACTATGTTGAAAACAGACCTTTTGCCTTCCTGCCTTTTTTCAGGATGCTCCAGAATAATCAGCTTAAATCTGTACCCAGCGCTGCACTGAAGAGCCTCCATTCTCTTCAGTCTCTGTAAGTCCTCTACAACGCACATGTATGATATCGTGAATGTTTTGGGGTAACAAAATACCAATGTTGAGTTGGCAAATTTTGCTTGTGGATTTAGGCATTTTACAATCCAATGTGGAATTTATTTTATTTGTGCCACACACTGGTCAGGTCCCCACAGAGGTATTAAATCAGCTCTAATAGTACTACTGCAGAACAGTTTATCTACTAATGTATGAAAAGATCTTGACGTTTGGGGCTAAGAATTTGCCTAACAAATACATGCAAAGAGGGGTCTACAAACAGCAGACGAGCTGTTAGTTTGAGGTTGTGAAGAGCAGATAAAATGCAGTGAAGTTACGCATGGAACTGATCAGACTACTTTTGCTTTGGCTGTCAAATAAGACTCTGCTGATTCTCTCTGGCACTTGATTAAATTCCTGTGCTGTAGCGGCGTGCTATGTTGATTTTTTTTTTTTCCATCCACCTCTACGTTAACTCGCACTTAGAACTTTAAGCACCCTACATTTTGTAAAGGCATTCTTGAACACTGCTGATGGAATTTGTCTGACTTTGGGAAACGCTGTTTTTTTTCCTCTTTTAAAACCATGTAGTTCAAACGTGTGTGCAGTTGTTGGATGAGTATCTTTTGCCAGTTTGCTCATTTGTTAACTGTGCTTTGTTGTTACTGCTAATGATCCGCCCATTCGTGTATTTTCCACACTGACTTCTGCTGTTTGTTGTGGGGGCAGCATGGAGGAATGCAGCCCTGCACACTTACACTCCATCCCATGGTCAGTTTAACCTTACATGCATATTTTTGGACTGCGAGGGTAAGCTGGAGTACTTGGAGAGAACCCATGCATAGACAGGTAGACTGGGACTGGGAGTCTTCCTGCTGAGGCAACAGAGAAGACCATCACACCACAGTGCCTATTATGCAAATCTAATTCAAGTTTCAGTTGATTGTCATCAACTAGGACAGTAAAGAAAAACTGCATATGCTAGCAATCATAAACAATGATTACACTTTCAAAATGACATCACGCAGGCACTGACTTTGTGAGCTTCGGACGTTAATATTTAGCTCACTACTTAACGGTGTCGGTAAAACTTTGCATAACTGCCAGCATGACAGAACTGTTCTGTTCTCTTGTGAATGTTCTAACATATAATCCAGCAAACCATGTCTCCTTGTCAACAAATGTAACTGTTAAAGATACCAGAATACGTGATTGCAGATAATCAAACATTAAAGATGTTTGTTAGTGGCAATATTTTACAGAAGAATTCCTAGTTCGTAACCAGGCTGAGCATCAAACTGAAGGTGAAATCTGCTCGTAAATGTGCAGTTGTTTTTATCCACCAAGTTCACCCTGGGAGTCATATTGAACTATCGGACAAAGGTGGTTCAATATGTTTGAATAGCATGTTATGCTATTAATTTCTTCCAAAGTGACAGCCTTGGAATACTGCTTTTCTATTACGGTAACCCTATTGCTGTAACACCTGTGCATCAAACCCAGCAAATGTAAATGTAGGGGGGCTTTCCTCGTCAGATTGGTAACTAGTTTTCTCATTTTCTATTTGTTTTTGGGGTTTTCCAGGGGCTTATGTGTTTGTTTGTACATTTCATTGCTCCAACAGTTTCCTGTTTTAGTTATTTAGATATTTAATTCCCTTTTTAGTGTTATTTGTGCCTCCCCCTTACACCCCTGTGACTCTGAGCCTGACAGAGACTCATGGAGGAATGGATGCAGCTGGAGAAATGTGTTGAAAATTAAACTTTCAGCCAGTCCTCCTCTGTTTAGCTCCCCTTGTCCTTTGCCTCCCTCTTTTTCTTGCTGTCCCTCTTCTGTTTTTTTAACAGATGTCCTTTCTCTGTGAAGGTTTAATGGTCTGTAGCTGAAGTGATATGCTTTGGCAGAGGAAGGACTTGGTTTGTATTAAGCCTTAGAGAGCTAAATGTCAATCAAGTTTGTTTTTCTTCCACTCAGACACTTGAGGAATTTTGAGGGAGGGTGAGACTCAGTTTGGGAGGATCATCATAGAAAACAGCATGGTGATAATAAAAAAAGGCCACTTGTTCATTCATAATGCAGGTTTAATAATGGACAATTCCTTTCAAAGGTTTTGGCAGGAAGAACTTAATGAAGATTAAAGCAGAATTGCATCTGTATCCAATTAGGAATCTCAAAAACTAAATTCCCAGTTCTAGTCGCAGGATTGGTTTTTCCAACCAGCTTTTTTAAAATGTTCATTGTGTTTATTGAAAAGATGAGTAAATTAAAGTAGTAAGAACAGTTGAATCTGTCATGCTTTTTTAATGTAAATTATTTGAAAGTTGGACACTAACTTGAGGAATGGCCCCAGTCATCAGCAGTTTCCACCATAGCTGTTTACCATCAAATCAATTTTTGCACATCATGCTGTTGGAATTTGCCAGAGAGAAATATGGCCACAGTAGGGGCATTCATTCCAGTGACAGCATTGGTATTGAAAAATCACTGAAATACGTGTTTCCGTTTTTAAGCGGCACATTTCTTTAGCATTCAACCCCTATTTGAAAGCTCTTAAAGTTGACCTGCTATTCCCCACATAAATCATTTGCAGAAAAGAACATGATAGTAGGTTTTGCTGTGTTTTCTGAATGTTTGGGGCTTGCCGAAGCGGCAGTTAGCTGCGATCCCCACAAAAAAATAAATGGGTTTGGTTGTGGATCTGCTAATGGAAACACACACTGAATCAGTTTGCTTAGACAGCCTCTTGACCTTGATTTAGAGTAATGTATGAATGCAAAATATTTTAATGGTCTTGATGATCATTTCTACACACTGGAGAGATAAAGCATATGGACAATGCGAAGATTGAAACGTGTTTATAAGACTGTAATATTGCCAGTCACTAAATATTTACAGTGACTGACAATTTCAGACTACATTTATGAATTTGAATAAAAAAAAAACAATTTAAAAGGGTTTGTGAGACTCTAATGTCATATCTTTATACAAATTTAAAAGGTGCACAATCAGAGCTGCTCAGTATAACAAAACCCAGCATTTACTGGTATTTCAAAGGTACTTTTGTGAGGACTGTGTTCCACTTTGTGCGGATTTTCTAGCCCTCATTAATACATCTGTTTATAGAGTATTGTCATCACAATATTCAACACTTATACTACAAATCAACCAGTTTTTCCTGAAATTGTGCAGCTGTATATACAATTTTTCCTTTGGCTCTGTAGTCGACTGGATGCGAACCACATTGCAACGGTTCCAGATGAGAGTTTTGAAGGCCTTCAGCAACTCCGTCACCTCTGGCTGGATGACAACCACCTGACTGAAGTCCCAGTTGGTTCCTTGAGACACCAGGCTAACCTCCAGGCTCTGACGCTGGCACTCAATCGCATCATGTACATACCTGACAACTCCTTTGCAAACCTCACCAGCCTTGTTGTGCTGTAAGTCTTATTACATTTCTGTTATATATCATTTTAAATAGGGAAGCTTTAATTCATATTTGTTTTTGTTTATTTATATTGTCTGCAACAAAAAGATCAAACCAAGGTATTTTTTCTGCATGTGCTCACAGGCTTAATGAACCCTGGGATTAACAGTAAATTTGCTTTGCACCACAAAAATAATGTACTTTTCCAAAGAATGTCTTAATTTGTTGCCTAATTCCAAGCAGGGGTGTAAAATTAAGTTTATTTGGTCTGAAGGAACAATGTTAAAGTCAAGCAGAACTCGTTCAGTTATGGGATGCATTACAAATCCGGGGAGTTTTCCCAAACATACTTTTTTTCCTCTGTTACTGTTATACGCTCGCATAAACACACACAAACGCTCACACTCATTGAGTGGTATTGCAGCAGTTTGTGTAAACATGTCAGAATAAACAGGAAGAACTGACCTGCATCTATTAGTCGGCAGTCAACTGCAAAGATGTTGAGCCGTCACGCTCCTCAAACATATGGCAGAAGCTGAAGTTAGAGTCCAGAGGGATGCAAATGATGAATTTGAAACGGGATCTTATATATGACAAGGTTTTTCAATTTCTACTTTTGAAGGCATCTGCATAACAACAGAATAAAGGAGATTGGAGACCACAGTTTTTCTGGACTGGCCAACCTGGAGACGCTGTAAGTCCACATTCATTCAGGAGTTGTTGTTTTTTTGTGTGTGTGTGTATATCAGTCTGTTTGGAATCATGTTTGTATGTGCCAATAGCTCCCCCACCCACCACTGCACCAGTCCTTCAGACATCATTGTGTCCACTTCCTCGTTTAATTGCTCTAGGATAAATAGAGCAAAGTACATGATGCTTATCGAATCTGCCCTCCCACTGTTCACTTCCTACTGCCACACAGCCATGAAAAATCTTTTAGTGACAGCCTTACCTAATGGCACCGAGACTTTGCAGGACCTCCTACCTGGAGAGAAACCATGCAGACACAGGGGGAACATGCAAACTCCACACAGACAGGTCCTGGTCTCCCCAGGGACTTGAACCGAGAACCCTCTTAATTTCAAGAGGATTAACCTTTGATGTTTTTCCCTAGATTATGATTTAAAAACATGCTTGAAAAGACTTTAATAATCCCCGTCTTCAATTTCTGTTTTAAGAAAATACTGAGTACAGATTAATACGTCTTTTTTCATGTAGTATGTGTATATGTATTTTCTTTGTCTTAGTATGAAGATTCTAACAGAAATAGTAACCCTGTAAATAGTACAAGTGACCCTCTGCATTTTCTGTTGTTGATACCCGACCTAAAATTTGGGAAAAATGCACTCACTCCCAGTGTCTCTCTGTCCAGAGATCTTAACTTCAACAACCTGATGGCGTTTCCCAAGGCTATAGAGGCCTTGCCCAAACTGAAGGAACTGTGAGTACACAGCCTCAAAATCCAGAAACACAAAAGATCCTGGAGGCTTTTCCAGAGTAAAAGTATAAATTCACATTCAGATCCGTCAGTTAAAGAGGACGTCATATTTAATCAATATGACTATATCTTTTTAGTTCTTTGCTTGTTGGTGTTATAGTTTTGGACAAATAAATGTCTTGTGGAATACTTTTATATGTGAATATTTCAATTTTTTTATTTTCCTGATATACATTTGGATCCTGTTTTTTATTGATTTAATTTTGCCATATATCTGAACAATATTTCCCTGATATTCTCTCTCTTCCTGTAGCGGGTTTCACAGTAACGACATTGCGTCCATACCTGAAGGAGCCTTCCACAACAACCCTCTGCTACGCACCATGTAAGACCAAACGCCAATAGTGCATGATTTCTGCCAAGCTCAGGGCTTTCTGATGATGGACACAGGTTTAATGTCCAGAAGATGGTGCCATACTCGCGTAGTAAGCCAATGTGTTTTTAAACATTTGCCCTTCTGCCCCCAGACATCTTTATGACAACCCTCTGTCGTATGTGGGAGCCTCAGCCTTCCAGAACCTATCTGACCTGCACTCTCTGTAAGTCCAGCCGTCAAGCACAGCTTAGGTTGCCTCTAACCTCCTCTTGTTAACAGTGTGTTTTAATGAATGTATAGGAGGTTCTATTTATGCCATTTGTTATATGTGTTTTCAGAATGTTGCGAGGTGCCAGTATGATGCAGGACTTTCCCATCCTGACATGGACAAACAACCTTGAGAGTCTGTGAGTGAATGTGGATTCAGTATCTTCTGCTGTTTATGCATCTCTCTAAAGTCTCTGAGGTTTTTATGTTCTTTGTCTTTTTGCAGGACCCTGTCAGGAACTAGGATATCATCAATACCTGTAGATCTTTGTGAGGATCTCAAGTTGCTTCGGACGCTGTGAGACACTCTTTTTACCTGTTACTTAACTGTGTTTTTGATGGGCATTAGCACTTCTGTTAATTAAGATATCTACTAGGTATTTCTACTAGGCATTTCTACCCTTCTAAATGAATGGACTGGCCTGTGCTTGTTCTGGATGCGCTGATTGCATCTGAAATTACTTTAATATTAAGTAGATCCAGGATAACCCTGATCATTTTTGTGATACATTTCTTGCATCTGTCTACTATTATAAAGAAATTAGGTGATTGTGTAAATTAGGTAAATTATTACTCTAACACAGAGGACAAATCAGACATCTAATGAGACTGGGAAATGGCATATATTAGAAGAATATACAGATGTAGGAACTGTTTTCATACTCAGAAATCCATCTATTTCTCCTCTTGAATTCATTTGGAATTGTCCCTGTTATCCAGTTATTGAAACAATTTTTCTCCATCAGTGACCTTTCCTACAACGAGATAAAGCAGTTACCATCCCTCCAGGGCTGCATCCGGCTTCAGGAGATGTGAGTGTTGAGCATGTTTAAGCCATTTAACACATCTCTGCGGGAAAGAATGATCAAACTTAAAAGACAGATTCTTACTGAACTAAAAATGATCGTAATACGACTAACAGCTAACAAAATAATCTGAAAGATGCTTGTTTTCCATGTGCAGAAGTTTTCAGCACAACCAGATCCAGCAGATCGATGGAGACACTTTTCAGGGGCTATCTGCTCTCCGTTTGCTGTGAGTCCTTTCAGTCACACCCTCAAAAACAGAAGTAAAAAGTAAAAGAAAAAGTTTGTATGTCTTGATTGTGAGTGTTGTTTTGTAATGCTACACAGAGACCTGAGCAGGAATGAAATCCAAGTTATCCACAGAGATGCTTTCCTCACCCTCACTGAACTCACCAACTTGTGAGTAGAAGCGGCTTTGTTTCACCACTTTTAATCAGAACAAGTACGAAATTCCCGCTGAGGCTTTTTTCTGCCCGCTGTTGTCGAACAAAACCTTTTCTGCCTCTGATTTTTTTTTTTTTACAGAGATCTCAGTATGAACTCTCTGACTGCCATTCCAACAACTGGACTGAATGCCGTCAGCCAGCTGAAACTTTCCGGGAACCCACAGATGAAAACCGCGCTGAGTGCCAAAAACCTCCCAAAACTCCGGTGAGAAAACAGTTGTGGCTATCGTTGAATGTAGAAAAAAACATCTCACTTATGACGAGCACAGCCATACAAGCAACCCAACACATAAAACGTTGATCAAACAAGTATTAGATGAAGCAGTGTATGAGGTGACGCTACCACTTTATGAGACAGCTTAAGACATGTTGACTTTTTATAGGATAGGCACTACAAAATATATCTACCAGGCTTTAGGTCTGCTACAAAATCAGTGTGGAAATCAACTAAAGATTGTAAAAAGATTGTAAAAAAAAGATTGTATAAAAAAATAAAGTTTCAGGTGACAGCATTGAATAACCCTCTACATATAGCAATCTAATGTTTTAGCAGGGGAATTTTTTCCTGCTGTGTATACTCACTCAGCAAATCTGTTTTTTTTTTTTTTACTGTTTAATGAGATAAGCAGGTCTGTCTGTTTTCTGCACACTAACTACAAATGTTTTTTTCTAAAATCAGTCCAAAAGGCAAATATCTGTAGAAAACTATAAGGGTACATTTGGATTCTTGACCTTTAACAGCCTCTCTGAATGATCGTTTGCAGATCCATCTCTGTTCCTTACGCCTACCAGTGCTGCGCATTCGTTGGATGTGACTCAGTGACTGAAAAGGCTGACATGAAGAAGGCTACAGGTGTGAATGCTTTGCCTTGGAGCTGCGCTGTTGCTATTATAACCGAACAAAACATTTTTTTCAGGTTCTGATAAGTCTGTGTTATAATTACCACTTTTCAAAATGTCTCTTCACTCTAATGTGTGCTTTACTTTAGGTGGGGATGATGGGAACCGGATCTCAATGATAATGCATTGCTCTCCTACACCAGGTAAACCTTGATTTAGTTTATGTACTGTATGTTTATAAAACATGACTTCAAAAAGCTTTGAAATAGCCACAGCAGATCATTTTTCAAACACCCACGTTTTGTTTCTGTAGGAGCCTTTAAGCCATGTGAGCATCTCCTGGGCAACTGGATGATCCGTTTGACCGTGTGGTTCATCTGCCTGGTGTCGCTGGTCTTCAACAGCCTGGTGTTGGTGGTCACCTTTGCTCCCGTTCATTCAGCGGCCCGCCATTCCCACTACCCGACGCCGTCCCTGTCCCCGGCCAGGCGGCTGATTGGGCTCCTGGCCCTGGCCAACTTGCTGACGGGCGTGTACGTCGGTGTGCTGACGGTGCTCGACGCCGCCACGTGGGGCTCCTTCTCTGACTACGGCGTGTGGTGGGAGATGGGCCCCGGCTGCCAGCTCACCGGAGCTCTGGCCGTCTTCTCCTCCGAGTGGTCAGTGTTGCTGCTGTCGCTGGCGGCCGTGGAGCGCAGCGTGGCCGTGAGGAGCATTCTTGGGAAGGCCATCATGTCACCCAGGAGGAGCAGCGGCCGCCGCGGATGCCTGAGAGGGGACGGGCGCTTCAGCCTGGCCGCGGGGCTGCTGGGACTGCTGGCCGCTGCAGGAGCCTGCCTGCCGCTCCTGACCGCAGGGGATCAGTCCTCGTCGCCGCTCTGCCTCCCGTTTGCCGGCAGGGAGAGTCCCACACTCACGGTCATTCTGGTGCTGCTGAATGCCCTGGCGTACCTGTTCACCGCGGCCGTGTACACCCAGCTGTACTGCCGCCTGGGCAGGGTGGAGCTCGCCGATCCGGAGCAGACGGGGGCTCTGCGACACGTAGCCTGGCTCATTTTCACCAACTGCATCTTCTTCTGCCCTGTGGCGGCGTTCTCCTTCGCCCCTCTCCTCACGGGCTCCACAGCCGGCGGCCCAGAGATCGCCAAGTCCGTGACCCTCATTTTCTTCCCACTGCCCGCATGCCTGAACCCTGTGCTGTACGTGTTCTTCAGCCCGGCCTTCAGAGAGGACTGGTTGAGGCTGCGTGGCTGCGGAGGCTTGACCAGGGACGCGAAGGCCGGCGCCGAGGGCTGCGATGACGGGGGCGGGGGGTCGGAGCTCACAGACAGTGGCTCCTCCGCTCATCTGGGCTTTGACTGTGGCGTGTACTCGCAGCTCTGTGGAGAGCCAGTTGTGTGTGAGCAGTGTGAGGCAGCGCTGCATGCCAGGACCTGCTCCCAACCCTCGCCTACCACAGTGTGTAGACATTTGGTGAAGTCTCACAGCTGTCCCACCCTCCTGGAGGGAGTCGCCATGTGTCCGCGGTCGGAGGGGTTTTGGGCCGACAGCAGGACGCCGTCGGCTCAGTCCGAGTACGCGGACGAGGGCGACTCCTTTGTGTCAGACAGTTCGGACCAGGTTCAGGCCTGTGGCAGAGCCTGCTTCTGCCAGAGCAGAGGCCTTCCTCTTGTACACTACTCATACAACATACCTCGTGTCAAGGACTAAAGACACCTTTGCGTACACACATCTCTCCGTCATGTGAATTTACCTTTTTTTCAGATCAGACAACGTGCCAACTACCCTGCAAATCATGGAGCACTTACACATATAATAACTGTTTTAACAGTGATGCAGCCAATCAGTTAAAGGGAATTTGGCTTTTTAATCTGAGAGACCAGCTCTTCAGTGAAATGAACTGAGAACATCCTGTTACAAACTGCTTTGACAAAGGATCTTGCAAAGGAAAGTCTTGCCACCGGTGCCTGCCTGCCTCTTGATTTCAGCTGAATTGATGATGATGATGTTGATGAATGCCTAAATGTGTCAAGATTTTATTTCATTGTGCTTACTCATAAGCGTGCGTGCGTGCGTGTGTCTGTACGTATACTGTAGCAAATGTAATAATCACAGTAGACATTTTTATATGAATGAAAGGTTTCAGGTGGTTCCCAATAGTGTCAAATATGTATTATCTTTTACCCAACCTGCACGTCAACCCAACTCAGTTTGGGAACGGTAACTGTCAGTTTATTTAAAAACAAAAAAACACAAAAAATCTTCTTTGCTCTAAGTTACTAAGACTAAGAATGTGATAAAAGTAGCAAATGTCACTGTTTTAGCAACAAACTGTGCTGGTTATGACAGATTTATTTATTGTGTGAACACGAGTGTTTCGGGAGGAGACTAAGTCAGGAGCCTCTTAATGATAAGTACACAAGACAATACACACGAGCATTCACCAAAATAACACCTCTGTTTTATTGTATGAAGTCAGACAAGAACACACATGCCGGTTCAGGTTGCTCCTTTCCGTCTGTTTGAGAACTTGGGCCTCCATTGTTTCGTCTTTGCTTTTTCTGCCACGTTTGGATTTGGATCGGATTTCTCGGTCTACCTGTTCTGTTTCTCTCAGCTCAAAGGTTTCTGCGTAGTCGTGCTTAAATAATTTTATCTTACAAGCCCAAGGCTCAGCAATCCGTTTGGAGAATATGAAGCACTGCCGTAAACGACGGATGCAAATTAAGTCTAATGGCCAAAAGCTGATGTGCTGCCGGCGGCTGGACGGTCAAGATCTGGACAGAGATGTTAAATCACTAAGCTGCTGAATCTTTTTGGGTCTGAAACATACAGAGAGCATACAGCAAAAAAAAAGAAAACCCAAAAAAAGAGCGTGTCTTACAAAAATCTGCTGTTTTCTTCCCCCTCATTAGGACAGAGGCCGGTCTGCATCCCAGATTATTTTTAAATGAAATCATAAATTAAATATTTTTGGCTCATGTGAAACACGCAAATGCATCCCACTTTCCTCTCACAGGAAGACTCCGCTGCCTGCTGAGTCCAAACGACGGCGCGCAAGTGGTGCCAAAAAGCACAGAACCAGGAGGGCTGAAATGGGCCGCTCACTGTCCAACCCCAGATATAAAGCCGGCTAACCGGGGCCATGTTAAATGTCAGTGGGAAAAGTTGCTTTTATTGAGACTATCACTAAAAGAGCGCCATTATGTTGCGAGGTACAGAAAGCCAGACCCCTCCCCGTCCTGATCTCCTGACCTGAGTGTGACTGCGTGAAGGAGGCCTGACTTATGCTTGGCACACCGGAGCATGATTGTACACATTAAGGTGGTTACACCCTCGAGCAAGTATCCACAAGTGCACGTCTTGTGAGCGCTCAGGAATTTGGGCCGTGTAGGGAAAGCTTTTTCTTCCAGCGGGACCTTGTTGTGTCTTCAGACTGCTCCCCTCTGTCCTACTGTTTGGAACCGGTTGGCTTTGCCTCTGCTAGGGGTGCACATTCTTGCGTCAACCAAAAAATAAAATGGGCGTTGATTGTTCGAGGCGTCTGGATGGGTAAATGTACACAGCTTTCAGTGGTGTGGTTGTCTTTGTGTTTTGTGTGTAAATTATTTTGACAAGGAAACGTGTAATATCAAGAATGGGATGCAAACGTAAGGAAGCTACCTCCTCCACTGTAGTGGCTGCCAGTAGTGCTTTGTCTGTCTGTCTCTTCCACCTCACTCTGTCTGTCTGCATCCTGGGCTTCATGTTCTTATATCTGGCTGTACATCATTTTAGTTTTGTGCAAATTGTGGGAGGAATCTATGTACTGTATACTGTGATTTATTATTTTTTTAATCATACCATAAACTATGAATTTCCCTTTATCTTTTATAGATACAAAGTTGCAGAATAATGCAGATTATATATATATATATATATATATATATATTTCACTTGATTTCAGTAAAAAAGTTTAATCTTATGCATATTTTTTTTTTCTTCATGTCAGGTCTCTGTCTTTATTATTTTCAAGTAGAAAATCAATTCTGTTAAATTGTGAATGAATAAAATCGGAATAACATGGCCTCTCTTGTTTAGCTCTGTCTGTTCCGGTCACAGCCTTCTTACTGATGCATTTTTATGAACTGGAATCTGTTGTATAGTTGATTTATTTGTCCCGGGGGATTAACCAACAGAATATAGGAGCCAGTTTAAATTCCTACAGACCACTGACGCGTACAGTCCCAACATTTGGGAGTCAAAAGAAGCTGTTGTTTCTTCTGAAAAGTGGCACTTTGTGAAGAACGGGAGGGGTGGTGAAAGGATTATTTTTAAGCCTAAACATTTGCAAAGGTCTTGGCAGTTTTTTTTTTTTTTTTTTTTTTTAACGTGGCCCTGGAAAGACTGTTAAAAGCAAGTTGGAAAAGAGGCATAGGGCTTTTTTAGAGACTGAAAGTCCAGAGAGTCCTGGATTAAAGTGGATGACCAGTTCCCACCAGATGCTGGCAGCTATAATTTCTCATTGTCTCATGATCCCGTCTAATTAATCTTCTATTCTGATCAGCCTCGTCTTAAATATCTGTCATCATTTGTTGCTTAAGTTGAAATGTTAGAACGCGATTCAATTTCGGATTGTTAACCATCCACTTACTCACTTCGAATGCGTGGGACATTTTCTAAACATAGAAATGACTTCCACTGAGGAGAAATTGTGTGAACATAGTTGGAAGTAACGATCAGATGGAGAGAACTTCTCACATGTGAGGTGGTGAACCTTTCCGATTTCCAGATCTATTAAACCCTTGAGCCCGCTGGAAGCATTATCATTCACGGCATCGCGGGGCTCATTTGAGCGAAGCTGCACCGGCTTCCTGGAGACAAGAGCCATCGTGTTCCACCGCGTTGACAAAGGTTTCCTTGGGTTGAAGGAGGCGTTTCCTGTACTCCACTGCTGATGCCTCTCTCGTGACGCAGGCCACCAGTTTACCTGACAAGTGCGCCCATAAGTGAACAAAATGCATGCAAAGTAGACCAGACACTGTAATCCAACTCAAACGCTTTTAAAAGCGATCCTGCTAAATCAGCGCTTTCTCCTCCAAATATCTACTAAACATTAATTCCATCCAATCTTTAAAAAGATCAAATGACAGTTAACAAAACCAGAAAGAAGCATGATTTATAATGAACCATCAGTTCAGTATGGACACAAATGTGGCAGAAATGTGGTGCAAAATGGAGTTATTGAGGGTTTTATGCTTTTATTGCTTAGTGATTGGCACAGTTTGTGATACGGACAGTTTCAGCTCATTGAGATTCAATGCATCTTCCCATCAGATGAAAGAAGCTCACTTCTTGGCATCTTTCTTGTCTTCTTTCAGTATTTGTGCTGCAAGTAGGAAATAACAAGATGTTAATAGACCATAACATTAGGGTTTTTTTCGGATCAGCTGTACAAACCGCTCAGTTGAACGTGTTTGACTGGATAAAGGACAGAAACCTGTCATGAAGTCAAACATGAGTTTTGAAACCTAAGTGTGGCTCTTCTTTTAGCTCAGTGTTGGAGATGTGCCACTTTTGGTGGTATATTGTCTCCATCAGCTATGGAAGCACCAGAAAGTGCTGAGGGTGCGCCCGAAATGTTCTGCTGCCCCTGTCAGCAGGCGCTCCTTCAGGATTATTAGTGGCAACCTCTCTCTAATTTGGAAAGAGAGGTCAGAGGCCAGAGAATTTGTACTCATTGTAATCTGCATATTTGCCATGAGATGTCACTGAATGACACATCATTGGTTTAAACATTCCACGAGTACATTTTTAGACCACCGAGCCGTGGGCAGGAGGTTTTCAAGGAGCCTATAAGATCTGAAAAATGCCTCTCCAGCATTTATGAAAATGTGGATTTAAGCCTTATCTCACAAGCTGGTGAGAAGCTTAAAGAGGATAAACCTGAGAGAGGAATCACTTCATGCATTAAGTGCTTCACTTGACCTCATGATGCTGACCACATGCTGCCATAGTTTTAATAACGGCGCCATCTTCTTAAAGACGGTGAGTTTGAGACTTGTAAATAAATTAGATGACTTAAACAGCAGGGATCTTGAGTCATGAAAACGAGAACAGACACCTTTGTACCAACGCGTGAGTGAGATACTTACGACGAACTTCCAGTTTACACTCCACCACGTCCTCCCCGCTATCGTTGACGGCTTTGCACATGTAGACTCCCCCGTCGAACGGGCAGGGCTTACGGATCTCCAGTGTGAGGACACCCTGTTTACTGAGCATCCGGTACTTGGCTTCGTTTGAGATGTCCATTTTGTTTTTGTACCAGGTCACTTTGGGCTACGGAGAAGGAACAGAGTTTTACAGGAACTCAGATTCTACTAGTTTTACTATTGTACATTGACTCGGAAGTTACAAACTATCCAAAATCACAACACTGGATTTTCAGGGTGAATTCTGCTCCACTGAGATTATATTTTTTATGACTTGTGACCAATATCCAACTGTATTCCCAAAGGGACAGTGTTCTCTATGGTTTTTTCAGCCCATTTAGTCCTTATGGCTGTGACAGAAGGCAGTAAATAGACAGCGGATGGGGCCTATTGGGCACATGTTAAATTAAACCAGTCCCTCTACATGCTTTCATAACATGAAACAATAGTTATCCCCTCACCTTTGGTATTCCTCGCACCGCACAGCTGAGCGTGGCACTGTATCCTGCTATGATGGAGCGGCTCACCAAAGGGTGGGTGAACTTGGGTGGCTCTGAGAAGTCATGCTCCTTGTAGGTGGGCGACTTGTACATGATTCCTGATGAGACAGAAAGACATTCGGCTCTCTACTGTTCAACCTTTTTGCATTTTAATGACCTTTGCGTTTTTCTCAGGAGAGAACCTACCTGTTTTCTGAATGTACACACTGTCCTTTGTGGTGCAGGGCTCCTGACTGAGCCCCACCAGGTTAATGGAAAAGACCCGGAAGACGTACTCATTCCCCATGATGAGATCAGATACCACGCAGTGTGTTCGCCTGTACTGATCGTGGACTGTGTACCACTCCTGTGCACGAAACACAAATCAGACAATCTTATGGGAAAACTCTGTTTCCTATATTTCAAATGTGGCAAAGAGACATCTCCTCAGCTGTGTAGTTTTGCTGAAAATCAAGTTATTTTTTATTTTTCAGGTATGGGATTAAGAAGTATATGGGCAGATTTAAAGTACATTTGACCGCAGTGCTTTTTATCATGGCCATGCAAAAGACACAATGTTATTTGTAACATAATCAAAATCTCAAGGTTCACTATGTTGCAATTTAAATGACTTTGATCTAATAATGACTCCAGTGAAACGTGAACCGTCACCACTCTGGCGGGAAAACAATGACACTGCGTCAGCGCACAGGCCGTCCAGGGCTGGTCAAGGCTGAGAGGATAAGATTAGGACATTCCTGGGCAACTTAGCCCCTGGCAGCTCGAGGTGGACGAGGGTGGCAGTTGGATTTTCCAGCAGGCCCACAATGCCTTGCTGCTGGCACACGAAGGAGACGTCTACTCAGCATCGGCTAATTGTAGAATACGTGTCACGTATTGGAGGCCAAAATATTTCCCTGTACTCTCTGCCCTGTGCTTGTGCAGCATTCGTCCTAACACTGTCTCCCACATGAGCAAATACCAAAAAAGGCCATTTGAAATCCCTTTAACATTTTAGCGGTGTGAATAGGGGGTGGGTCAATTTCTGGGGAGACAGAGTGGCAACTGTTTGAAAAATAAACAGCAAATTTAACAGCTCTGTTGGTTCCAATTTTAGGGTCTTGGCATTGATTCTGCACTGTCCAACAAATAGTTAAGTTCACTTGGAAAGCCTCCTCCTTCAAATCAAATGTACACGAGATCTAGAAAAGTTTTTCTTAAGTTATATTAAATTAATTTCCTTAGATAATGGTATCTGTCAAAGATAGCTGTTTCAGTCTTCATTTGCACCGTAGAGCATGGAGCCTTACCATGGTCTTCTTGTCTGCTTTCTGGATGGTGTAACCAGTTATCTCACAGTTACCGTCGTCCTTGGGTGGCTTCCACTCGAGTGCCACGTTAAAACCCCACGTATCCACGATCTTCAAAGCTGTAGGAGGGCCTGGGAGATCTGCAGGGGAGGAATATGTTTCAATGACCAGTAACTGGACATAGCCGTGTGTGTATTTTACCCCCGGACATGCAACCACGAGAGGCTTTCGGTCTTGCATACCAACGATCTGCAGAATGACTTTCGATGTGTCTTCCACATTCTCGATCTGCACCTGGAGATCATACTGCCCCGAGTGCTTTCTCTCTGTTTTTCGGATGAAGAGGATCGTGTCTACCTCGCTGTTCCTTACGCTGGCAAATGAGGGGTTCAGGGGCTCCCCATCTTTGCTCCAAATGACCTTTGGCCTGGGTTTACCCTGCACATCCGAAAGGCATCGTCAGGCAGAAAATCCAACAGACATTGAAATAAATATTTGATATTTTCCTGCATAGGTTCAATATGATGTCACATTTAGTTTGCCATCACCTGAATGGACACTAAAAAGTAGACAATGAAGGCAACAATATTTCCTGTTGATGTTTTTAATCTGATCCAGCTCATGTTAATGTGACGTGTCGTGTGATTATCGCCCTGTGCTTTAGAATGACCATCCTAATAACAAGTTGAAAGGTTAGTCCACAACACCTGGAATGGAATCACAATGTTGACCGTGTCTCCAACTTTCTTCATGAGAGTCTGGCGGAGATTTCTGGGGAGCCAGATTTTAGGGCGTTCTTCGCATTGAAAATACAGAAAAAAAAAGAGGAATACCATCAGACGTACTATGAAGAGATCTGAAAAATACTGTTTTCACCTGACATGCATTATTAAAAATCATATTAGTTCAATTATATACTCCAGCTCTGGTTTAAAGCTACAATAAGACCCATGTTGACCCACTCACTAATGAAAACCTGCCTGTTTCTGCAAATAAATGTTGCCAGCAAGTCATTCATCGCATTGAAGAATGTGAGCAGTGTTTTGGTAATCATTTTTTTTCCCCTGAAGGCTGGGTGGGATGCCAAAGGAGCTGAGAATCGCCTCAATACTCACGCATTATCTCCCTGATGGTCACGGGCTGGGCCAGAGTGGCGGGACCGCTGGGTCCTGCCGTGTTGTAGGCCCGCACACGGAACTGTAGCCTGTCTCCGGTGGTGAGATCTCTGATGGTCATTGTTGTCCTGTCTGTCAGACCCTCCATAGCTGGTATCCACTCATCAGCTGCCACCAGAGGTCACACAGTGAATTAAAATGTAATAATAACTGACTTGTTTTCATGTAACCAATGTTAGAACTCATCAGTCTGTAATTTGTTAGACAGTGTGTTATAAAATAACATATCTATCTATCATAGCTTTTGAGAATTTGCTCATCCTGAGGGTGCTACAAGTACATTTTAAAGATAAGTCGGGGAACTTCTTTGGAATGAACTGATTCATCATGAGATGTGCTACAAGAGGCATTCCTTATCAAAAGCATGGAGAAGTCTGGCTCCAGTACTTACTGCCCTCCTTGCAGTACTCAACCCCATAACCCTCAAGCTTGGCAGCCCCGATTCTCTCTGGAGCCCGCCACTTCAGCGTGATGGAGGTGTCGTTGATGTCGTCTACGCACAGTCCGATGGGCTCACTTGTAGGGGCTGAGCAAAAGACAGAGGGCAGATAAATGGCCAGTGGGGTTGGTCCATTAGAGCGTTAAGGCAATAAACTCAGATTGAAAAGCTCAACAAGTAGATTAACTGGCATGGAGAGTTACAAATCCCTGAAAATGCTTTGCAACAATAAACAAGGTTGTCATCATCTTACACTGAAACATAACTCCACCAGTGGAAGTCGGTTTAATTAACTCAACCTGAAAGAGTTATGTGAACGCAAGTCTCTGTATACAATGAATAGTACAGACTCACTATTCCCATCCACTGTACTTAAAGAAGATGTAACTTCTCTGAAATGACAAATAAGAATTATTGATCAAGAGGGAATGGATGTGAATGGAATATGTTCATTCTATATTGATGGACAGACGGAAATTCATCTCCAACCGAGCATCTTTGAGAAAACATGTACACACCCTGCTAGCTTTTCATGGACGGCAGTTATCAAACAGTCCTCGACCCTCTAAGACTCTGGGTGAGGAATTCTTTCATGTAGTGAAACACGAGCTGTTGGCCTGACCAGGAGCTCCGCATCGGGCTCCAGTCTCAGTGCGGCTGCGCGTTGTGTCCCGTGGAGCTAAAATGACCTGATTCCAATGCAAATGAAGACTTTGGTGGAGACTTTGGTTCATTGGTTACATCCCACACAAAGCTCTCACTGCAGAGATGCCAAACACAAACCAGTGTTTTAAAACGTTTTGGCAGCAGTCTTTTTTTCCTTAAAAAAAGCCAGTTTTTAATGCAAAATCTGAAAGATGGCAGTCAGATAGATTTTTCCTTCAAATTACTTGTTGTGTACAGCAGTTTATAAACTAATGCCCAATAATGCAGAGACAGTTTTGGCCTCTTACCACCAACATAACCATAATAAACAGCATCAGCTACTATCAGCAGAGATGTAAGATAATATGGTTGGAAATGAAAGGACCAAGGCCAATGATAAGTAGTTTTTTTTTACTTCCGTGTTCAGTTCAAGTCCTTAATACTAATAAGGGCACACAAGTGAAAAACTCTCGAAATGGAAACAAAGATCCCGTCATTCCTTTTGGATAATATATAGTCAGCTGTTTATCTTTCTGCGGTTGCAACACTTTGTTGACAACCTGAGGAGAGACTGAAATGTGTCAAGTTTGAGTTGTGGCCTTATTGTCACAGAGGTCATTCTCCTTGTCAGAAGAAGCAGGCTAAGTATAAAGTGTGAGCAAATAATAGGAGCGCCTGTCAGAGGTCAAGGTTTTCCGAGTGTGCAGAAAGGCATCTTAGGATCCTCCAGATTAAAGTGCAGAGCGGGAATTCATTTATACTGGCAAAAAAATCTGTGAAAAACTTTAAAGCAAGTCGGCCTGGTGTTCTGAAGCTGGAGGGGTAACGCGTGCATGACTGAATGCTTCTGCTGAAAGCTACAGGATAAGCCAACATCTCAAGATAAAAACAGTGCCTACTGCAAACCGGTTCTGGCTCTGGCTCTGGCTCCGCGGGGGGCTCCACGGTGGGCTCCGCAGAGGGCTCCGCGGGGGGCTGCTCTGCTGGGGGTGCAGCCTCCTCCTCTGCGGGAGGGGGGGCACCCTCTGCTGTTGCTGGGGCCTCATTATCAGCTGGAGCTCCCTCCTCTGTGCTGGCGGCTGCGTCTGCAGGGGGGGCTGCTTCAGGGGGTGAGGGCGTCTCCGGCTCTGGCCCGGGGGCTTCAGGCTCCGCCGGGGCCTCCGCCGGGGCAGGTTCCCCCTCTTCCGAGGCTTCCTCCGGCTTCTTTTCCTCTACCGGCTTCTTCTCCGCGGTCTTCGGGAGCTTGGGTTTCGTCATTGTTTCGGAGCGTCTCGCTGCTGATTGAATCTGGTGCTCATGTGTCTAATGTTTCCTAACCTCTGCTCTCATTCTCTCACTGTCTGCCGCTTGTTCTCGTCCTGCTGTTTTTTTTCTTTAGCAACAACAATGCAGCAGCCTCCGCAGTAGCAATGAACACCTCTGCATTTAGCAGCTGGCCAAAGCAGAGTCCAGAGCCTCCAGGTTATTATTTATAGAGGTGGGATGCCATGGATAGTTTCCTGATCAGCTGTCTTATCGGTGATAGGCCATCCGGACACGGTAATGTCTCTTCCTCAATCAACAAGACGAGGAGGACATAGCTGTTAAAACGTCTGACAAAATGAGATACAATCCAAACATCATCCCCTGAATTACAGGACACAGTGACTCTGAGCCGTGTTAAAGACTCTGACCACACACGTTATCATTCACACACTGAATGATAACCAGGAGAGCTAAACCTGTTCTGTCAGCTTGTGAGGCGCCCTGTCTCACTTTAATCTTCGGTCACAGAGTGGCCGACTTTACAAATCATCTAGCTGTTGAGGGATGTGACTTCTGGTAATTTGCTTGAACTTCTATTGAAGATGGCATGAAACCATGAAGAGGAACACAACGCAGACTGCTGAGCGCCACAAAATTCTGTGACTCCTTCCTTGACTCTTCCATGCAAACACTCATGTTTTTGGTTATTTTCTGATGTTATGTGTCCGTCTTGTATTGTATCTGGATCAGATCTAGAGTCTCCTGAAAAGTTGAGGTTGCTGTGTTCGGAAATTAATAAAGACGAGCATGGCCTCATATGTTTCAATCAGTGCATTCCAACTGTGTGCAAAATAGATGAGATTTTGGTTTCAGTTATGTATGAATCCTTTCTTATTAAGAATCTTTAAAATATCAGTTTCAGGCTAAACCGTTTCTAATGTTAATGGTGGACTGGGTCATTTGAGCTATGAAATTGGAAGGCAAATTTTAACGTTGGTTTGTCCTATGATCCACAAACGCTCTTTTCCTGTCCGTCATACAGGTGATTTAGATGCTGAATTGATGGCAGTTTTAGTCCTCACTAAGTCTAATGGTGCAGGGATTCGGTCACCACTTGGATCTGTGCGCTTCACTGTGTGCCAAGTGGTGACCAAATTCTGTCCAGTTCACGTGGTCTCATAACACAAAGTCCTAGTGATTGATGTGGCTTATTTGTGTGCAGCCTTATATTTTAGTGCCATTCATGATCCCAAAGAGCAAACATCACCCCTTCCTGTCATGACCACAATTCAAACAGAGCGCATGACCTGAGCGAAACCCTACGCTGGCTAAACGAGGCGTGACCAACCTCCACAGACATCAGCAACACACATCAAACATGTCAACCCCATCACCGCCCTCCACTACGGTCCAGACAAATCATTAGTCAACCTCTGCCTCTTTCTGCAGGGTCTAAAAAGGCATCGGTTCAGTTGGCTGAACAAAACTTCTCTGTGGTAAGAACCTCAAAAGAAGTTTCTCTCCCAAAACGAGACTTCATCGTAATGTTTTTCAAGTGATCTGGAGCTGTGCGCGCTCCAGGCTTTGTGCAGGTCCTTTGGTTTAGATCCAGGAAGGATTCAAGCCTTAAAAAAACTCTCGGAACTTGTAAGAAGTAAACTGGCCGAGTGTTTACAGATGACAGGCAAATCAGCAAAGAGCCAAATTTTAATGGAACATTTTGGCTGTTTGTGCTGAAATACACAGTCAAGGGTTTTTTATTTTATTTTATATCTTAAGCTGTGAAAAATAGGCTGATAGAGGAAAACTCAATGGAAAGCATTACCATGTTGAAAAATTAAAGGTGACCATACCAAAACTGACTTTCAAGTTGACTGGAATTAGACACTTCAACTTCATCTTTAGCTTATGCATATTTTCCTGATATTTGTCATTACATAAAGAAGTGAGCGATGGCTTACATTATGGTTATGACTGACGGGAAATGGGTGCAACGAGGGTAGAGACTCACCGACTGGCACAAATGGCTGTGAGGCGGGGCTGTGGCGAGACATGCCGATGCCATTGACAGCATAGACCCGCATCTCGTACGGCACACCTTCGATCATGCGCTTTGCTTCGAAGGTAGTCCCAGGGAAAGGGTCAAAGTTCAGCCTCATCCACCTGTAGCTCTTCAGCTTCTTTCTCTCCAGCACATAACCTGGTCATTGAAGGAGCAATGGCTTTGTCAAAGAAGGAAGTCATTTGAGAAATGCTGCTGACAAAACGGTGAGCTTTTTCACGTGTTTTTTTACCAATGATTGGTTGTCCGCCGTCAAATTTAGGGGGTTCCCACTGAACAACGCAGGAATCCTCCCCAACACTGAGGACTTTTGGAGCCTGGGGAGGGTCAGGTACATCTACGGGGGGCAGTCATTATCAAGACTTATTCTGTATATTTTTTAATAAAAATAAAAAGATGAACTTTTGCAAAATGGTGCTCTTTCTTACCAACAACTTTCACATTGATGTCGGCAGTATCTTCTCCAGCAGGGTTTCGCACCACAACAGAGTAGATTCCCTCGTCCTGCCTCTCGGCCCCCTCAATAGTAAAGATACAGTGGCCCTTGGTGGTTTCCACGTGGACTCTCCCATCTCCTTCAGTGATGACCTACACAGTGTTTTTTGGAAGACTTTAAACTTACTGGCAATTCTTACTCTTATAAAAAAAATATGCTGCAATGGTGGACATCACTCTCTTTGCCGGTGTTAATTTATCATATATTGAGCAAATCATGCTGTTCAATATATGTCAGTTCGAACGTACAAGTTTAAATGCCAACATAAAAATAAATAGACCCGAGCTGCCATAGAGTTATATTACTAACTTCCATCATGAACACAGATTTCTTCTTCAGTTCAAAAACAAAACCTGGATATTGGTGTTGTTGATAGAGACTTATCGAAGAAGAAATTCTTCATTGAACATGATGTGAAAATGTTTTTCTTTTTCTCCAGAACTGTAAAGTGCAGATGGTCTATTTTTCCACATAAATCGTATCGAGCTAGTATTGTGAGTGATTTTATCAGCAAAGCATGTAAATGAATTTAACACAACTTTTTAAAATTCATATGAAACACATTTCCTGATCCTGGTCCTTGGGTCTCCATGCTCTTTTGAAACTTCTGCTCCAATGTGCCTGATTCAAACAAATGATAATCACACTCCTTCAAACTGTGCAGACGCCTAAAAACGAGCCACTCATTTGAATCAGGTGCTGAGGCAGGGATACGTTTAAATATGCAGGTTATGCTGTTAACTCACTTACTGCCCGCTGTTGTTTGATCTGAGAGAAGCTTTAGAACATGCACTTACCTTACTGCATGCATTTGGACAGATGCATGGATGGATGGACGGATGGACGGACACTGTACTGCATGCATTTTTTGTGCTCAATTCCTGTTGCATGAAACTGACCCATAAGAGGAAAGACAAAACTGTGAAGGGTAGGTGATGGAGAGGGTGCTTTGTGTGTCCTGTATAAACTTGTTTTGGGTTGTTCCCGCTATTTTGTATTTCTTTTTTTCATCTCTGCAAGAGCAAAGCAGCACAAGACAACCTATTGGGCATTCATGTGATAGCAGGATGCTTTCAAAACCCCAGCGCTGTTACAATTGTCCGTCTAAATGACGCCTCTCCACCAGCTACATTTGAAACATCCAGTGTGTGACTAGTGAGCCATCAGCAACCCGTTTTCCAAAAAAGGTTTCTTTGCAAATCAGTTGAACCACACTTTTAGCTTTTCTGAAAATAGGGTAAAAACAGCAAATCAGTTGGCAGACTTTTTTCCTTTTTGTTGCTCATCCTGAAAATAATACCAGCAGAGGCGACAAGTTTGAAATTTTGCAGGAACCGGAGAATTTAAAAAAAGAAGAAATTTGAGTAAAGATGCCTGGAGGGAGTATAATGAAAAACAGAGTTGGTTCACATCAGTGGGTGGACAGAGTCTGAACACCTTAAAAATGGTATGAGACTACTAGTCTGGTGAAATTGTAAAAAAAAAAAAAAAAAAGCTTTTCTTGACCTCAATGAAAAATTTAATTATGGTTCATGAGCAGTGTTGAGAAGCATTCTGAGGTCTGCAGCTCTAAAACGAAAGAATAGCCCTCACCAAATGTTTGGATACCTAAACTAAGCTATGCTAGCCTTGTTTTTATACAAAGGTTATCTTGTACCTGTCTTTAGAGATAGCAAAAAGTACATTACTATTTTGAAAAGATTAGATTACTATATGACCATACCAGCACCCATTATGGGCGTGTGTCTGCCCCTCAAATGGCCTGCAGGTTTATAGATGTTTCTCTGATTCAAATCACTGCATCATCGGTAGATTTATGAAGAAAGAGAAGAAATCTATTCAGTCTAAATCAGGTGTGGACAGTGGCCCTCGAGAACGGGACTTTGAGATCCGATGCGTAGACAGTATTTCCGTGATGCATACACCAGATGCCCCAATGTTTTTCAGCTGCATGATGAGAAAATAGACCCACCTCCCTCATATGATCAACCAAACAAGGTCACCGACTCTGCTGTGAGCATTTGATCTAAGTCTGTACATTAACCCTTTTCAAAATGGTCGCCTGTCATAATATTTCTCTCTATGGCTCTGTTATCTCGTCAGCAAGTAATGATACAATAAACCTTGATCTCTTTGACAGACGCTGGCTTTCTGAAGTAACTTAACGTCAAATTGGAAGGAATATTTCCTCCATTTAGGAGGAAGCGCTCCCCCCTCACCACCTGTCATCACCTCTTGCAGGCTCATGCAAGGTAATTGGCAGCAGGTGAGTAACATGGCTGAGTAGAAAAACAGACCCTGGAAGGGGCAGGCCCTCTCAGAAGGAAAACTTTGGATGGGCTCACACAGGGAAGGAGCCTTTTATGAATGTTTCTCAAAACAAAGCTGAATTTAGTCTCATTGGTGAATCTAGTAAAGCAGATAAGGGATGAGGCTGAATGAGCTTTTAATGGTGCTCAGGGAGTATGTGGTTAAAAAAACTTATAAGTTCTGGTGTAGAAATGATTGTTTTTAAAATGCATTGAAAGTATATAGGTTGTAGAGTCATTAAAGAAAATATAATAGAACTCAATTCTTTTCCTTCGTTCCCACGAAATCTTCAACTTTGTTTTAAAAATAGAGCTGACTGTAGGAAAATGAACACGTCCAAGCTCTCTTCTTTGTATCGAACGCTTGAAAGATTCAAGGCTTTAATCAGGAAGTGTTTAACTGATTTACAAATAATTGCATTCTGATTTTATTATACTTTTACACAGCACCCTTACTTTTTTGGAAACAGGGTTGCACTCTTTAAGTTTCAAAGGAACTTACTTAAAAGTTTAAACGTGAAACGAGGATAATGACTTGGCACAAACTGCAAACAGGCACGTACTGACTTACGAACACTTACTTCTCCATCCTTCATGGTCCAAGAGGTTGCGTGCCCTTCTTTATCTTCTCCGTCAGGACTTACAGAACTAGCCTACATTCGAGGAGATCACAGCAGTAAAAGCCGAGGAGAGCAGAGAGGGCGGGTAACCTCTCTGCCTGCTCAACCATTTAAGCTTTTAGTAGCACTATGATTATTCAGCTCGGTGAAAACAATCAAAGCAGGGAGGACTGCATTAGTTTGCCTGTCACCGCAGCTTACCTGCTGAAAAACTATTTACAGCCTTAAAGATTAGTTCATTGAATTTTAAAAAGCATCTCAGCCACTTATAGGAAAACTGTTTTTGCGCATTATTCAAACAAGCCGCTTTATTTAAAAGTCTGAAACTGCATTATTAGTCACGCTTACAAATTGAACTGGACGGTGTGGCTTCTCAGCTGGCCCCAATGTGTCAGACCTTACCTACTCTCTCTGGACAGATGATACCTGTCAGCAGATAAAACGATGCAGGTCCTCAGAGGTGTCTTACCTTCTCTCCTTTGGTCCAGATCACCGTGGGGGCTGGATCTCCGGTTATTGGGACGTCCAGACGCAGTTTGTTTCCAGCCACCACAACGATGGTCGAATCAGCAGTGCGACCCATACAGTCCAGGTGGATCTTTGGAGGATCTTGAACAGGCAATGAAAATAGTTCTAAGAATGGCTTAAAAAGGTTATATATAACTACTTTATTTGTTTCTAATTTCTTTTTTACCTTGGCGTGGCACATAGTCAATCTTCACCTCTGCAAAATCAAGAAAAAAGTCAGATATCAAAGTAAAGAAACCTTTCACTGCTGAGGTTCAGATGATGTTCATTCAGATGTTGCAGAAGCAGAAGCAACGTTACCCAAGAAATTGAGTTTTGCAGAAAGGTTGAAAGCGTGGCCATCTGGCACAAAAGTGTAGTCTCCCTCATCCTCTGGTTTCACTTCATCAATGGTCAGTTTGTGGATTCTACACATTTAAAGGTTTAGCTCAGGGTGAAACGGGATGCGTGCTGCGTGTGATGTGCACGAGGCAGCGTATTTTGGGGCCTTACCTGCCAATATGGGAGATATTTACTCTTGCGTCAGGCTTAACCTCCACACCATTTTTGTACCAGGTTCCTCTCACGTTCTCATCCGACACCTCGCACTTGAAAACCGCCTGGTCTTTTGCTTTCACTGTGAGGTCTGCAATGCTCTGGTAGACCTCCAGGTCTTTCTCTGCAGAATTGGGAAAAAACGCAACATCAGACGTCAAAAGATCAAGGTCTTCACACACTTATGCAACGAGGTGGCTATATGTAAGGATAGAAATACTTCAAAAAATTATTCATAGAGCTGCTGTACACATGGACAGCGTGGTAACAATGGACTGGTGTGCGGCTTTTCTTTGAATGCTGTATCTTAGCAACAGGCATAAGATGAAGTTAGATGGATTCATAATGGGGGTTGAAAATGGAGAGCAGAAAGCTCAGGTTATCATATATCACATGAAAAAATGTACTTCGTTTTATTAAAGAGGCAGAAAGAATTGACTTGGGCGAGATAACTCATCACACTCCTGTAAAGGTTACCGGAGTTTCACGTCTGCTCACTGGAGAGGGGGAGAAATATGGCGGGAATGGCATTATAATGGGAGCTCTGCAGTGGACTGAGGTGTTGATCCCTGCTGCACAGTGGCAGCTGGTAATTCCTGGCAAGCTCGGGCTTCCATTATCAGCCCAGATAAGCTGGGCTGATCAGGCATCAGACTGAGAGCCCAAATTCATATCTGGTTTAAATCTTTACACAAATGTTAACCAAATTGCAGCTTTTATAAGAAAACTAAAAAAAGAAGCGCTGGTAAATGTCATGTCCTGACTTTCTTTTTTTGTATGGAATAGGCAGCTCTGATATGAGCCAAATCCATCATTTTTAGAGCATCTGCAGATTGAAATTAAAAAGTACTAAATCTACCACACATGTTCCTCACACCATGGCTCTTTACTTATTCTGCAAAACTTGTTTTAGATATGGACTGTAGAGAGAATGGATATGACTTCATCAGATATACCTGCAGAGTGGAGAAAGACGATGCTGTTGACTGTTTGAATCGGGACGAGTGTTTGGGGTTTTGTCAAAAGCCTTTCCAAAAGTAAAGGGAATACAACCAAATGTATTTGACAGTAACAACTTGTAGATTTACAGTTAAGGTGAGGGGTTAAAAAATCATCAGACTGTTTTGATTAGTTTTAAGGGTAATATTAAAGCCGGCATCTGATCGAAACACATATGTAACAGCGGTGCTTTCAGTCTTCACTGTGGATGAGAGTCAGAAGATGTTCAGATGAAGTTCATCATTTTGATGTGTGTGTCAAAGAAAAACAAAGAAAAGTGAGCAAGCCAAGGCCATTTGTGTGGACCGGTGCCCTTTATGTGAAATGTACATCTTCTAACTTTAGCTGACATGTCGTCGCTGTTGCTGTCTTGGCAGGATGATGTGAGCTATACAAAGACAGACAGCATGCCAAGAATGGCAAAGCTGCACGGCTAGCTATTGGTAGACCATGAGAATGTGTGCTTGGAGAATTCATTGCCGACAAAACGGCCGACCTCCACTCACCCTGCACCAGGAGCTCAGCCATCGACTCGCCGCCATTGGTTTTGACCTTGTAGTGGCCGCAGTCTTCTTTGGTGGCCTCGTTTATGATCAGCACATGCTTGCAGCCGTCTTTCTTGAAGCGATATTTGAAAGACTCGTCTCTGGTCAGTTCCACTCCGTCTTTCTCCCTTTGCACGGAAAAAGCAAACAGAAAGGACACATCAGCTACAATCACTAGGGGCCGACACTGGTGATGGTGTCATGAGAGAGATTAAACTGTCCACTGCTCAGAGCAGCGTTTGAACTCATGCGATGCAGATTCACGTTCTTTACTTGTATAATCAAAAAGGTTCAATGGCCCAACAATTTGACCTCTGAACTTAGAAAATTAACAAATTAAAATCGAAAGTGTTGTTCACGTCTGACAATTGAAATGATTTCAAGGACATTCAGTTCAGAGGGTTTTTAAAGCCATTTTTAGATATTTTTTGTACTTGCCAATGCAACCAAAAAGAAATGTAATGTTTACAACAAAAAATGACAAATTGATTATGAAAAAACATGACCTACAATGGAATACCATGTCTGTTAGCATGATGTATGTGAACATGTAGCTAATTTAGGGGTTAAAGTGAAGTTATCTTTTAAATCAATGGTGCCACCAAAAGGTTTAAGGGGCAGGTGCTCTGTCAGTGAAAGTCCGGTCCACAGAGCAGTCAGTCACTTAAGGTATGAGGTCACAAAGTTAACAAAATCACCAATAAAACAATGTTTTCATCAGTCAGACAGGCAGCAAGCCAAGAAACCTATGTAGCAAATTACTCCAAAGGAAAGCGACTGAATAATGTAAGCTCACACGGGTGTGGTAGAATCAAGGTTTGGAGATGTTTTGATGAATCCGAAGAAGAAGGAATTCAGAATTTTATTTTTTATTCAATTTGTTTCTGAAATTAATCTAAAAGATTTTAGGTTTGGTTAGGTTTTAGTTGTAAGGCATCCACACATAACAAAAGCAAAAGTTAAGTCTTGCCCAGTGTTAACTTTGTAACTGTTTTTAAGTGTGAGGAAGTTCCTATGATGCTTTAGGGTAAGAAATACAGAAACACAGAAACATCTGAGGTGTTTGAACCCTGTTGAACGTCACTGTGTGTTTTTTTTTTTAAAAGGACACTGTATTTAAAGAACCTGTATGCATTTGCAGGAACTTTCTCCCTCACATAAAGGTCACTTGTGATATAGTAGCATTCTCATGTGACATTTTCATCTTGGATAATTTATAACTTCAACTGCACCTCAGAGGCTCAGAGCTCAAGCATCTGCGTGCAGACGTGACAATCTCAAATGCCATCTGCTGGGTGTCTGAGCAACTGTTTACAGTGAGTGAAAAACTGGAAGGTACTGTGATGACATCATCAAATCTTTTGTACAGGCAGTTCTACAGCTTGTACATCTACTCTTGGCTCACAGATTTTATTAATCAGTTCTTTTTTTAAACTTGATTAGAAAGAGGATAATTTGACAGTTGGAACTCAGTCCAGAGTTATTTGGTGCTGCAAAGGGTGGGCGTTGACTTTTAGAGCTTTTAGAGCTTTTAGAACATGGCAACCAATTCCTGAATCTCACCATTTAACACTCGCTCCTTCCTCGGACACTTCACACTCTAACTCCACCCGCTCGCCCTTCATCACCATTTGATCCTCCAGATTTTTTACAATGGTCACAGGAGGCTCTGCGGGAAAACAGAGAAAATGGGAATCAAAAACTGTGAGCATGCTCTCAATGTCTCCGAACTTTTAAACAATTAGTACCTTTGACAAAGAGCTCAGTGGTGGACTTCTCCTCTCCGATCACGCACGTATACGCTGCATCGTCCGCCAAGGAGCAGTGGTTGATGGTCAGGTAGCGCATGTTTCCCACACTCTCAAATATGTACCTTGACAAAGAGCATGAGGCTGTTCACACCATCAACGCAGAGACCAAATCTCTCACTGAGCATTTCTCTTGGAAAGTCATAACCAAGTTAAAAGAAAATGCTTTTGTCTAATTTCAAAAGACTTACTTGCTAGAGATTTAAAGACGAGGCAGGGATGTCGGCCAGAGGTTAGAGAATGAAAAGGGAAAAACAGTCATGATTAAGAGTTACCAGTTCAAGAAACGACTGCAAAGATAAAATGTTTTGTAGATTCAAAGTAATTTCAAACCTTCCAGCCTTTTGGATCTCTTGTCCGTTCTTCAGCCACTTCACCTCCACATCTTCATTTGCAACCTCAACTGCAAGTTTTATCTTATGTCCCTTTGATACTTGGTAGGCCGGGTCCAATTTCTTGCGGAAAGCTGAGTTTCAGAGCATAAACAAAACACGAGTGTCTTTCTTTAACACTGAATTAAGCCATGGATGGATAAAATGATGTCTGTCACAAGCTCAGCTGTCCAACCTTCACTTTTCTTTTCTTCTTTCTTCATTTTCTTCAGTCTCTTGAGCATCCCCCTCAGATCGGTGATGCCATACTGGAAAGCAATCTTTTCGTATTCTGTAGCCGGAGCATGGCTGAGGATGTCCCAGACATCCAGATCAGGCTCAGTGTTCACATGAACAGCTCTGCATTAAAACAACAAAACAACAATGGTGTCAAAACCCAGGCGGAAAGATCAAAACCTACCATCTTTCTCTATTTTTAACACTTTCATCACAACTGACAGCTTCTCTTTGTGTACCAGCCATCTTGCCGACAAAACTACAAACTTTTCTGACACTGAGCATCTTGTTAAATACAAAACAAACAAATACAATACAAACAAATCAACAAAATTAGTCAAACAACTAACTAAACACGTTATCTTAAATTTTTGCACACTTTGCGAGTAATAGTTTTTTAAACATGATTTATTTGGTTACATTTGATGATAGAAGTGTGTTAATTAGCATTAATATTACATTTTCTGACCTGTCTGAGAAAATTCTGTTCATTATTTGAAATGCATCTATTCTCATAACATTAATGGTGTATTTTTATGAACACCTTGATAGATCTTTGGTGGTTCTCTTTTGTTGCAGATCTAAAATGGGATCAAACTAAAATCTGTCTCACAACTGCTTGATGTGGTGTCCATCAAAACCACAGAAGAAGAATGTTGCTCTGGACTAGGCTGAGTTTCAAAAGACAGGCTTTCAAATTAGCCTCAATCTACTCATTATTGTGGCTCTGGATTAACCTTTTATGACATTTGTATAGTCAGACCTATGCGACCACATCCTGTCTGGTAACAGAATCTGAAACAAATTTCTGCCACTGCGATCCCAAATCTGTTAGTTCAAATATAATTTGTGTAACTGTTATAATTGACATGAAAGAAAAGGGTGAAATCTAAAGTTTGTCACAATTGATAAACTTTAAGCCAGGCAATTTTGTGAGAAAAGGCATGAACCATAATCTTTAGTACATTGTTGTCATACAGGTTTTCCTGTGGCACCATGGCACTATGTTGGCAGTTCCTTACCGATTAGAGGGTTTACAGACACTGCTGCTCATTCAGAGGTAGAATCCGAGAGAGAAGAACGGCAAAGCAAACCACACCAGTAAAAACACAGCAATGCAAAAGCAGCACCATCAAGACATCAAAAATACATCAGAAATATGCGTTACAAACAGTCCACGTCAAAACAGAGAGCAAACTCTGCTGAAGGTCAACTTCTCACACATTAGAAAGGCCAACACAAACCAATAAAACACAAGCCAAAATCATTCATGCAGTTTTCTTGTGATCATGTGATAGTTTCTGCTGATTGTGAACTATGGAGAGGAGGTCACAATGATATATTATATTGGGATTGAGGGCTGTGAAAAGATGAATAACAAAGCACAGAGAGACTTTGTGCATGCACTAAACATTAAACTGGTAGAAAATAAAATTGTTTGGTCTGACTTGGTATAGACTGATCTTCAAGCCACATGTTCGAATATTATGTTAAAGAGCCCAGCGTTTAGTAGTGAGACGAACAGGTAGTGAGAGGATTTTCAAGGCTCGTTAAATCTGGAAATCAGGGATGTCACATGTGAAGATGTTCTTAAAGGGTAATAAATGGTTTTCTCACTGACAAAGGGTTGGTGAAGTCATGCAAATGAACTGATGGATCTTCCCAACTTGTCACTGTGCATTAGCAGTCTGTGAGCATGCAACAGAATGTCTGCATTCTGACTTTTAGCTTAAAAACCTGGAGGTAGCTTACTCTCTGAAAAGATGGACAAGATCAGAAAGAAGAGACATATTTGAATTAACAAAACAAACTCTTGAAAAGTCACCAAATCTCAGATTTGTTTCGTGAATATGTGTTTCTCACCTCTTTTTCAGTAAGGCACTGAAGTCCAGCTCTCCTGAATCTTCATTTCCATCTGTACTACTGCAGAGATCACAAAATATTAGCAGCATGGTAACTGTTAGTTTACCAAGGAATACATACTGATGCAACATGGACTGGCAACTAGTCTAGTTTGATCCTGCGTCAACATGCAAGTGTAGACAAATGCTCAATGGCACAACTGGTTACACAATGTTGTTTCAGAGAAAGTTGATTGAACTTTTCTGGAAATGCAGTCACTTTATCTGAAGATGAGGCTGAAATCAAATTAAGCCATTGGATGTTGAAATATCATTGTAAAGCTGACAGGTGATGAAAGAACTCAGTGAACAGGCAGATGTTTTTCCGGATGAGCAGATGCTGCTATGTTCGAAGAGCCATCGTTTTGGGAAAATACTGTTAACACTTTTTTGTGGCAAAAAATATAGGAAATCACATCCTAACAACTTGCAGTTTTGACAAGTCATTCAATTGAATTGGCTTAGCGGATTGTTTGTTTGTACCCTTAAATAGAACCCACGATAGAGTATTACTCCTGCAGGCAAGAGAAAGGAAATATGACTCTTATACCAAATATCATTAAGGAGTTTCCTTGAACCAACCACAGAGCCTATAAGGACTTAGAGATGGTTTGGTATATAGGAATCACACAAAGTTTCATACCACAGCTGCTGTATTTTTATATATTCACTAAATAATACCACACAACTTTGCCAAATGTCTTTCTATCACATGGTTGGGTTTATACAATTGTTTGGTTAGGTTTAAACACCCAACAGTCCATATGCATATACTTCTTTTTGTTTTTAGAACCCTGCCCTCACTTTGTGGAAACCATTTTGATGGTCACCATGGTTACACACTGTTGTGTGGCTCAATAGGAGTACATTAATGTGTCCTGAGGTACTTTTATGACTCATGTACCCTATATGGCTAATAATTATACCCAAAGTCAAACTTTTGTACTTTTAGAGGCCCTGAAAAGTACGTTGTAAATGGACAAACTGCAAGGGTCCAGCAGCAGGACCTTTGAAGGGTACCATCCCCAGGACAGATCTTGGACCTCTAAAGGTACTGTAGGTCCTTTCTTTTCTGAGGATGAATGTGGAAACATTGTAGCTGGTTTTGAATATTTAGAAGATTTCCACCTTCACTGAAGTTCTTCAAGAGGCAGACAGGAAATGAATGATTTCAACAGGGATGGTTTCCCAAAAACACAAAACTCTCCCTCATGAGCAGCAGCAGCCATCCAGACAAAAACAAAAAAAAAAAAAACACAAAGTCACAAGTTCCAATGGAGCCTTGTCGCTTATCGGTGGGATTATAAACACAGATTTGACTCTTTGCTTGTGTCCCGCTTCTGATCCGAAAGCAGGATTAGAAGGTGAGTCTCTGGTTTATGCGGTGAAGTTACAACACACCATAGCTGCACTTCCTCTGTGTGGCAACCCCTCTGGAGGAGTTCAGCCACCGAAAAGCCCGGGTGTCTTAGCACTTCCTGCACTCTCAGTGCAACCAAATCGCCATCAAATCTCACCCTGCTGGGAAGCTGTTTGAGCAGCTGGCTCTGGTATTTTGATTGAGACACAGGAGGAGATCAGAGAGAGCTGGCCGTCACAAGTGCATGTAACTTAACAGCGTACTCTACCAAATCTCAACATATGGGCAGTTGGCCCTCATCTTGCTGCTGGAAGCCATTACTTTTTGGATTAATTCTTAATTCCTCTTTAGATCTATGTTTAGCTCTCTCATGGTCTTCCCCTGTTGTTTTCTTTCAAAACTCTTCAAACCATCCAAAACACTGGTTTTGATTGACACGAACGCAGAGAAGAAGCAGGCTGCAGAAAAGAGAAAAAGTCTCTGATCTCACTCCTGATTTCTCCGTTCTTCCACAATCACAGTCCTCAGAGTTTGAAAAAGAGCCTCCTCTTTTTTCTTTTTTTTTTTAAACAAACACCTTTACTACCTGGCTCCTGGTCCGCTTTTCTTCTTACCGGCTTCGCTCCTGATAGGTTAGCATTTCCACAGTTATTTTTTCAAAACAGCATGTAAAGAATCCACTGTACTTCACTAGCAACTGTGTTTATGCTTTTTTTATGCATTAACAGAAATGTATGCATGCCCACAAATCTTGTCTGGGAAATAAGACAAACTTCAGAATAATAAGCCATTTCCCTTTTTCCAATTAAATCATATATAGTCTTATAATCTTAAATAAAAAAGGCACAAAAATTTGGAATTTACCTAAAGTCATTGCTGTAGATTATTTGTGTTCATAATCAAGAAAAAAATGTTGTGTGTTACATCACATCTTGAAGTGAAATATAACTTTAACTAATGAGATAAGAATGATAAGAAATACTCAAATTTAATACAAAAATAGGCAGTAGACATAGATCACTAGATTTTTTTCTCACTTCCTGAAAATATTCAATAAAATGTTCAAAATATTTTTTAATTACGAATTTGTTACTGTCAGTAATTCTACTTCACTGACTTTCCAGTTACTTTAAGACTTGTTAATTTTTCAGCCACTATTTATTTGCTTTATGTAACCTGAAATGAATAGAATAATGCCTTTAAAGGCAGGAAAATATTTAATCTTACAACTGAATGTCAAAGTCAAATCACACAATTCCTCTACAAATACACATTTTGAAATATCAACTAATCATTAGAATAACCTGCACATACTGAATTTTAATGTAAACCATTTATTTATATTATCTTTTTAGTAACTTACGTGCGCCTGAAAGCTGCTCTGATGTCCAGGCCTTCCTGAACACGAGCCTCTGAAAGCCAAAACCAGTTGGAAACGCATCAGTGTGGTGAATATTCCAAAAACATTGCAAGTAGCAGTAGAAGTGGATAAAACACTCACCATGTACGGCTAATTCAAAGTTGCAGCTGTCAAATTTGTCCCTGGATGAAACTTCACATCTGTAAGCTCCGGCAAAGTTTGGCTTTGCAGCAATGATTGCCATCTCAAACGTGTACACCTGCAACCAGAAGCCAGAAAATATGAGACGTGAGACTCAACCCAACATCCAAACTTCAGTATGATTTATGCATTGCATAAAGAGCTATAAGTCAGTTTCAAAGATTTTGGATCATCACGAGTGAGGAGGGGATTTATTATTTGATCCTTTTTCTGCTGGGCTTTATTCTACCTTGGTGTTACGGTCATACGTCTCCTTTAGCTGAAGGTGTTTTCCCGACTTGCTGGCAAGGTCCATCCACTTTCCTTTGAACCATTTAATGGTAGGTTTCTTCAGCAGCGACTCAGCATTTACTTTAGCCACAAATGTGATATTTTCCCCTGCAAAAAAATGCTGAATTTATTTGCTTCTGCAGCAACATTGTTAATAAATGACAAAGAATAAAAAGACGAAGAGTCAACAATACTTGTGTTGATTTTCTATATTCATAGCACCCTCTTCCCACTGGCTCGGGTGTCTGTGTGTGAACTGAATTTTTCATTTCAACAGTGAAAATACTGACGATGAAGGACAACAAATGCTTCTAGCGACAAATCCAATCATTAATTTCCTGTTGTGTGTGAAAACCTGTAAAAGAGCCACCTGGTGCTTGAAAATGTTTTTTTTGTGAAGAGCTCACCTACAGTGACTTCCCCACTCTGAGGTTTCTCTGTGAAGAGCCCAGTCAAGTCCTGCCTTGTGTCTGGCTGATGCGCATCTTAAAATCCATTAGAGTTGAAGAAAAATGACACAGCATGAAAAAATCATCTAAACGAAGACATTTTTCATCTTAATGGGAACAAAGAAATGTTGTGGACAGACATAGACCTAGAATATTCAAACCATATTTTTAATTACAACAGCACACCAGCTGACCCTGGTGTTGGAGTGTTAGCTGGTGTGGGGAAAAGTGGCTTTGACCATACTGCAGACGGGATAAATATAAGTATTTGACAATTAATTTTCCAGTGTAGTATTGGTCCATGATAGTCTCAGCTGCTTTGACCGGCTATGCTAGTGTAAGGTCAGGCTCAGTGCTGACCTCTTCCATGATAACACTGAGCTTCAAGAACTATTGAGGGTCATTTGTGTTCCTACTTGCTTTGTGCGGCACTACAAAGTTGTAGCATCAGTTCAGAAAAAAGCACACCCCTCAGTAGAGACTCTCTCCTCCCCCAAACACTCTTTTATTGAAAAGAGCTGGAACAACCTCAATGAGAAGGGAGCTGTTGTGTTTCACATGCCAGATTCCTCACTCAGTCATTCACTCTTAATTTAACTGTCCAGGGAAATAGAATAATGCAAAGAAGTATTTCTTCAGCTTTTTTTCTCTTTCTGCAGATATTGAATGATTAATATAGATTAGTAAGAACACACTCTCTGGTTCCGCTTCTTGAAAGTGGGGACCACTACTCGAGAATGCTACAAACCTTTATGTGACGAGGAAGAGGCCTTTCAGCTGTGACAACCCCACCATGTCCAGTGCCTTTAGCATCTCATTCATCCCTGGGGCATGACTAGCACAGATATCCAACAACAGAACGCTAATGTGGTTAAAGTTAAAGAGGCCATTTCTCCTGACCATGCCTCTCCAGGTCACTCCATCATTGTCAACGTGGGCGTAGTCCCCCAGCTCACCAGTGGAACAATTGAATCTCCAGATGTGCACCCCTCCCAGCACATAAAGACTCCAAAAAGTCCAGATCATCTGATGTGCTGTTTCCAGCACACGTAAACAACAGTCCGAACCACATCTGTGTGGAGGGGAGATCAACTACTGAGTATCCAGTTCTTATATCGGTCCCTCACACACCAGCTCAGGCTCACTCCTCACCAAGAGCCGTGTTTCACGTCTTAGGAAAGGGGAACCAATCTACTCTGATTTGAACTTTGCCCCACTGATTACAGCAACATGAAATCATGACCTCATAAAGCCCAAAACTGCATATAGGAACACAGCATTGAGAAGCAAAACCCTCTCAAGCACAGAGTATCTCATTGCACTTTTCAGCCAATGACTTCTTAATAAATTCATACTCTTTGCCATTTAATAAACAATATTGCAATAAAATATTTTTTAGCTGCCTTGTTGTTCTAGACGGGGACATTAAAGTTCAACATGAAATGCAGCATTGCTCAGCGTATCAGCAGGGCTAGAAAAGTAAAAACACAGCAAAACAGTGGACATCATTACATGTAAAGACTAACTAAAGAAAGGTTGTTGGAGAATGACTGAATGCTTGGCAACAGACACTGACCTTCAGCTGCTGGGGGAGCATCTTGCGCTGGGGCAGGGGTTTCCTCCTTTGCAGGAGCCTCTGGATGAGCAGCAGGGGCCTGTTCTGTCTGAGCATTGGGCTCCCCAGCTCCTTCAGCAGGGGCCTCAGCTGGAGCTTCTGTGTTGTCATTAGCACGTGATATCAAGAAAAGATTAAATGCATGGTTATAAATGTGGCTAAAGATGCTGTGTTCTATGTACCTTAGTCCACAATACCATTTTTATTAGGCTTTTCTCCCACTTAGCCTTTTAAATGACATTTTCTCACATGAAAAATGTTCCTGGTGAACAATTATCTCCTAACTAAGACTTTTGTTCTTATCACACACATGAGTGCCTTTCTAAGTTTCCATGCGTTATCAGCTGCCTCCCATGCCTGTCCTCAGTGCCAGTCAAGTGGTGGTTACTCACGGGGAAATAATGCGCTGGTGTTGGGGTCAAGGTCAGCGAACAGACAGGCAGACAGAGAGGGAGGCTGGGCCGTGAGCCACAGACAGCTGCAGCCGGAGGCCCGCACCACACCGCGCACGCTAGTCTGCTGCCTTTCTCCAAGATTTGTTCACACCTTATCAAATTCAAACAAGCTAAGCGAGGCACACTGACAGACTAATGGCACCAATGCTGCTCTGTGACGCACTCAGCACACTCCGCAGTGTGAGTTACGGTGACCTGCTGCTGGACAAAATGTGATCACACCAGTGACTGCCTTCAAAGGAACAGCTGGACCTCTTGGGAAATGTTCACCAATGGAATGCAACGACTTGGAGAACTTATAGAAATGGCTGGTGTTTAGATTTGTGCTGTCTGTAAATGAATGAATGAATGATTCATGAATGAATGAATCATCTTATTTAGTGGGAAAAAGGCCTTTGGATACAGACAGGCAAAACAGGAAGACTGGATATATAATCTGAAAGAGCATCATATATGAGCCTCTCCTTTTCTAAGCATGATCTTTCTCTTCTTTTGTCAACCTGCTTTTGTTGAACCAGACATTTCTGGAGCCCTTTAACACATCTGGAGGTTGTACTTAGTACTAATCATGCACAATTGATATAGAAAATGTTAAATGAAATGTTACATCATTTGCATGGGCTTCTTCCTGCCTTTAAGTTAAACTTTGCTTTGAATTGAAGTAAAACGTTTTCATCATTGCGCTTTTGTCAACTGCAGAGGAGTCCGCACACTTCCCAAGATGTCCAATCAGAACTTGAAGCCGACAAAACTCATGAAAAGCTCATCCCGAGACTCAGAGGGTCGCAGGGTGCAGACTGTGAAATATCAAACGCATGCAGTGCATCGAATATTTTCGTCATGAGTCATTTTCAGAAGGGAGTGCTCTGCTTTGTGCTCCGTGACGGCTACATCGCCTTAAGGTGGGGGGACAGAGATCACAAATGCACGGCCGCAGCTTCAAAGTCTCCCACCTGGCTTTGATACGACCCTCAATTCAAACTTGACTTTCGAACCACCAGCAATCACTGCATAGACATTGGCATCTTCCTTGGTGACGGCTCTTACAGTGAGCGAGTGTTTGTTTCCATCAACTGTCATTACATATTTGTCGCCACTGGCAATATCCTTTGAGTTGCACTGCCATTTTACTTTAGCGTCAGCCTTCTCGGTCTCTGCTTCAAAGACCACATTTGACCCTTCTTCTGCCTCCTGAGTCTTTGGTTTCTTTGCAAATGCTGAAACTGAAAAGTTTGGATTTAAGACAAAAAGCAAAAGCTTAAGAATATACCTTTTTAAAAAATGGCATGTTGTCTGGGTGAAACCAAGTTACTTTTAGCGATACACACATGTACTTTAATTGTTTGGCTAAGTTTCCACTCACTGATGAAGTGATGTTTTCATAAAAGAGCAAACAAAACAAACAAAAGACCATTTCGATGTTTTAATAATTGAATTTGAAGCTTAGAAATGACTGTATACTCCAGTGTCACCTGAAAGTGGGAGAGTAGGCCATGTTGTTAATGGTTGTCATTAAGTACAATAAGCAGTTTTCTTGAGTGGAAACACTTAAGGGAATTTAAAAGAAACACAACAAAAAGAACTATGACTCTTCAGGAGGTACTTCAATATCTAGGAAGAAGATGGTTTATCATGACAATAATGAAAACGTAAGTCTTTGCCAGGTCAACTTGTTGAATCAGAACAAAGCATACTCAATTTTTTTCATGTTGTTTTTAGTATAGTCTGATAAATGAAAAGAGAGAAAATAAAAAACTACTTTAATGTTGATGCCAATAAATGGGTTGCAGAATATACACTTTCTCACAGGTCCACGAATGAGCAGAAAAAGGTTTGATGTGTCTTAAAATAACTTGGAAGAGCCTGTAATCATAAATCTAACCATTTCAAGGTCCAGATAATGCCAAGATTTTAATCTATCCAGCAGACAAATGCTGGAAGATGGGTAAGTTTCCAATGAGCATGATTGATCTCAGAGGTTCTGGGGCCATCAAGGCTAAAATAAACTGGAGTCGATGTCAGTACTGATCCTTAAAATGACTTGAAATACTTTAGTAGAGATGGATTGGCCATGAGCTTTAATTGTAATTTCAGACACACACTCCACTCCACTCCTGCCAATTTGAGGCCAGCAAAACCAAAACAAATGTAATAATTGGAAAACATCAACAGTGGGGTACGTTTTCATCCAATTATCACTTGAGGTGTATTGGGTGGAGGATTTTGCATTGGTTTACCCTTGGTGGACGCATATTGGGCAGAAATTAACCTCATTAAAAGCCACAGTTTACTTTTGATGCTTCATTTCGTGTTATTTCATGTTTAAATCACTATTCTGTGCTGGTATTCCCATAGTGAAATAGCTAGATATCACCAGTTGTTTTGGGATCCTTTAGTTACTTCTAAATCTAAATCTGCAATAAACCGGATCACTATGTGTTCACTGGTGAAAGACTGATCATTTAGTCCTCTCTTGCCTATATAAAAAACTAATATCAAAGTTGGAGCCAGAGGAAGACAGATGGATGGTGGCATTCAACTCATGAGCTGCACGCATTAAAAAGTGCAGTGCTGTGCAGCCTGTCACTCGCTGGGTGGGGCTGTCTAAAAACCTATTGTTACTCTGGCATTTGTGTACTTCCTCTTACAGTAAAAAGTTATCTCAAAGTTTTCAGCATTTTTTTTTCTCCAAGAGAAAAATGACTAAAATTTGTCATTTAAGCTTGATGGAATTATTTTAAAAGATTTCTTTTCTCAGATCAACATGAAAATTGTTCAACACAAACACAAATTCATGGGTTATGGCGTGATGTATCTCTAACCGTTGAGGGTAAATGAAAAACAGTTGTAAAGCAGCATTAAACAAATCAATTTTCAGTCAAATGAAGTGCTGCTCTGACAATTTTGTCTGCGACACCTTCCAAGCAGATCATTTGTATTACATGTATACAATACCAGCTATTCAAAAATTAAATAAAAAAACAAACAAAACAGAGTGATACTGTACAAAAGTGCAAATACTGCTAATCATTCCAGGATCTATGTGCCACAGTCAGTCAGGTAATTCAAAACATTACATAGAAATAAAGGTTGGGGTCAGGGTTAACCTATTATTCAAAGCAAAAACAATTAAAGAAATAGCAGGAGCACTCATGACAACACAGCTGGCATAATGTTTAAGATGATTGAAAAAAATCCACAAAAATCAATAACAGTAACAAACATTATACACTAATCTACAGAGAGAATGACACCACATCACTGCAAGTCCTAAGACATGCTCAGCATTGTTCCACTTTTCCAAAGGCCTAAAATAGTTTAACTGACAGCAGGATGTGTTTCACAGGAGCATGTCTTCAGAATCATGAAGTTCA